>VUQK01019082.1:0-20180 GCA_015106715.1 Bujurquina vittata | reverse complement strand
ATTTTTCGTGTTACACACCCACTTGCTATGGCTGACAAGCAGGCACTCCAGCTCATGTAAATGTGTGTACTGTATTATTTGTGAAGATACGTTTTACCAGTCTCTTAGGTAAGTCACTGGAAGTTTTGGTTCAGCATTAGTTGGTCCGGGTATGTCTTTGTGAACTCTGACCTTTGAAAAGTGAAATTTAATGGAACTAACCCAGTTAGCCGCTCCAGACAGCGCCATTGAGCAGCAGGCTAGTCAGAGACTTCAGTTAGAATAGCAGCTTTACTGTCTACAACTACATTATCCTTTGACTAAAAGAAATTATTCAGTTTAATTAGCGAAGCAGATAAGCTACATCTAACTACATGAGCAATTATGCAGAATAAATGAAGATTACGTCAGTGAAGGCCAGTATAATGCAAAGGCAGTATAACACTCATAACATCTGATTACGAACAAATCTAAGGCAGTGCACCGAAACAGCACACAACCTCACATAAAGGAAAGAAAAAAAGCAGTGCATGTAGAGATTATATTGATATAAGACTTTATTAGTAGTAGTGCCAGTACTAATAATCAGTACTTGGACAGTGACAAATCTTTTGTAATGTTTCCTCTGTACACTGCTATCGAGAATTTTAAATCAATCATGATACGGTTGAAGTGCAGACTTTTAAGATTGCATTAACTGTTTAAGAATTGCAGCCATTTTTATATAAACTCTCCCATTTTCAGAGGCTTAAAAGGTAATTAGGCACTTGAATGATAAGCAGTTTCAGGGCCAGGTGAGGCCTGTTCCCTCCCTATCTCGCGGTGGACCAAGAAGGAAGCATTTCTGGAGTTCTTTCCATGTGTTGGACTTGCATTTGGTATCTTTACACTGGAAATCTCACTACATTGTCCAAAGAGATGGCAATGCAAGTGTAGAAGGCCATCATTTGGCTGAAAAATAAACTTCTCAGAGAGTGAGCAAAACCTCAAATTATCTGCAAAACATGGTGGATGCAAAGTTATGCCACAGGCATGTATGGCAGATGGTGGAACTGGGTCACTAGTGTTTATTGGCAATGTGACTGCAGAGAGAAGTAGCAGGATAAATTCTGAAGTGTACAGGGTTATATCATTATACTACAAAGGACTAGCAAATGAGGAAATAAAGCATTTGTTGATGTCTAAGGGTTCTAGACCTAAGGCGGTCATTAACTGCAAAGGATTTTCATCCAAGTATCAAAAACTATTAAAAATAGTTCATTTTGGGGGACTACATATACTAAAAGAAGCTTCAATTTCTAATGTTAATGCAATGCTTTTGTTAAGCCTTTTGAATTGAGTTGGAAAAGTCTTCACTTCAGTCACATTTTGATTGTTTGATGTGAAATCCACTGTTGTGGAGTACAGAAGGGAAAATTATAAACAGGATCTTATTGTCCAAATACTTATGAATCTAATAGGACTGATACTTTAACAGTTCCCATATTGACTTTTTAATTGTTTGTGTATCTATTTTGTCTGAACACACTGCTGAGTGAAAAGTTCCACTGCCAAATGTTTGACATCACTGCTTTGCAATGCGCAACTGATTCCACCACTGATTAAAAAAGAATGATAAGCTTAAACACGTCTGACTCTGATAATTTTGACATCTGGTCTGTGGTGGTGTAGCACATATGCATGGTGTCAATTTATTTAACAAAGCCAATTTCTATGTTCAAATTAAATAATTCTTAAGGACTATGAGATTTCATTGGTTTTAAATCCATGTTGCTGAATCTTAGTGTCTTCTTTCTCTTCTCTTCTTCCACTGCAGACTTGATGTGATGTCAGATAAGCGTCAGCGTGCCAGAGTTCAGGGTTGCTGGGCCAAACAACCGCCAAAACTCTCACGTCCAAAAGGTAAGTCAAAGTGTAACATATACTGTGAAATATGAAGCTCCCTATGCTTTCATCAGCTTAGGTTATTCATGGACCTAGATACAAATAAAATGATTTTATTTCTCTGTGACTGAATACATTTATTTGTTCAATGAGTCTGAATAACCTGTCTTGTTATGTAGAAAACAGATTCTTTTTTTTTTTTTTTTAAACAGGTGCAGTCCCAAGCTACAATCAGTCCACAAATGTCAATGTGGCCTCTGGTTCTTGGGGATTTGGGTCCCAGAAAACAACTAAGACTTTTGAGTTTCTCCAGCCCACCAAGGTACACCGTGGACATGAAAAATGAGTCAATGTCTTTTGCAGCAGATAAAAATTGTAAGTAAGAGACTACTTTTTTCTTCTTTTTTGTACTGCAGCCAATTCGAGATGTGCCACCAGAGAAAGTGATAGAGTAAGTTACTAATTTCTATGTTTACTATCACAGCATTGTTTCATGACCAAATATTTTTTTTAATCACACGGTTTTTGGATGTGTTAGCTAATCATCTACCACACACAGTTGTCTTTTAACATGATTCATTTCCCTCTGGTCAGGTGTGCAGGTGAATATGAGATCAGCTATGGACCATCAGGAGTGTCCAGGTGTGTAAAGTTTAAAGACAAATTGATTCAAATGGCAAAAAGCAGAATGATAGTGTTGCTAATACCTCACAAGTGAAACAAATCAGTGTCCTGAGTTTTAAATCCACTAGGTGGCAGTGATCACATAATCAATACTTCACATGCTTTTCAATCAATACTTCATATGCTTTTGTTTAATGAATATGATGCTTTTTACTTTATGGTTCCCAATAGAACACCTAAGGTGAGCCTTTTTTAAAAATAATTAAGAATATGTCATAATTTCTGCATATTAAATAGCAGCATGTACAATCAGGCATAGTTTTTAAACATGTACATTATGACTTTATTGGTATTAGAAAAATCGGAACAGAAAGGCATTATTGTTGTAGTCTGTATTTTGTCACTGGAATTTGTCATTGGAATACACTATTTGATTTGGATGATAAACAATGTTCCCATCTTACACAAAACCTGTGTACATTTATTACTTTTTCTGTTTACAAAAACATTTTACAATTTTATAATGTGGGGGGATTTTATGCCTTAGTGCAATTATTGGAAAAAAGTCTATGCCCAGACTCTAAATCCTTAGAAAACCCAAGATATCTCATATCTCACGTAATCTCCCTCAAAACTACTGTATCATCTATTTACAGTACATACTGAATGCCCTCACTTTACGTTTATAGTGATTTAGTCTGTGTGTGTGTGTGTTTGTCTTTCATCTTTCAAGGCTGCGGCTACTGCCTGGATTTCTTCCCCCAGAAGAGGCTGACTGGATGTTCAGTAAGCTGCTTGAAGAGCTTCCCTGGTCCCAAAAGACCAACTACAGACAAGGTAGGCACTAGGGGGTTATAGGAAATGTTAGTAAATGGTTGGAAAAAAGATTCCCCACTGCAGGTGGTTTGTTGTTTCATGTGTGTTCCAGTTTCATCCCAGTGCAGTAGTGACATTTCTGATCTCCAAATATATTTTTTTTTAAACCTTTATTTTACCAGTTAAAATGTTTGGGAACCATTTCTCATCTACAAACATGATCTAGATATTAATAGAATACTTTTTGATTGCAGTAGTTTGTGGTAATTACTTAATGCACATGCTATTTTTTTAAGTTTGCACATTATTTCTTTATTGTCAAGTTCACCAGTTGCTGGTGCCTCTCTCGTGATAATTTGTGTATGAACTTTACCGTGCAAAAAGTTGGCACTGAGAAAACTCACACTGTATTCTATAAACAGATACAGAGTATATAGAAGGGAGTGTGCTGAGATGAAGGCAGACTTTACCTCACAGTTGGCCTTTTCTCTCAGCTGGCTCTCGGCCACCTTTTATGGAATTCTGCAGTAGCTCCATAGCAGACAAACAGCATGATGAAGACAAGTGGCCATGATTTCCAAACACTCACCACAGAGACAGTGTGTGTAATCATCAGTGTTTGGGTTAAGGAAGAGTGGAGGAGTGTGGTCCCTTGCTTTATAACATCCTTTAAAAACACTGACTGAGTTTGTCTGACCCTTTGGTCTGATAACTTTAGACTGTATACTTTGAATGGGTTTGGGTTTTGTTTATCTTTTCCACATGATAAGATCTTATTATTGGAATAGAAAAGCTTTTGAAAGTAGATAAATGGTTGCACATAGCTCAAGAAGCCTTGAATTATTCAGCACCATAAAAAGGAATGGCTGATCAAGCAGTTTGTTTTGGTTTCAACGTATTCCAGTACCAGACGGCTGGCCAAAATACACTAAAGGCACAAAATTGTTTCTTGGAAGGGAACTATTGGTTTCTAGATAAAGTGAGGTACACTCAGACCCACTGAGGAAGACACACAGAAATTTGATTTGGATGTTTACATGACCCCTGCAAGATCCTCACAAGTAACAAAACAGATGATTATTGTACATGTTTCTTGGACACTGAAAGGAAATCCATTAAGATCTAATTTGTCAGTTTTATGCCCTATTCAAAAGACAGATTTTTCTATCCATCTATCTGTTCATCCATTTTCTGCAGCTTATCTGGGTCTCGATCACAGGGGCATGAATCTAAGCAGAGATGCATTCCCAAGCCAGCCAAGAGATGCAATCTCTCCAGCATGCCCACAGTCGGCCGGAGGGCCTTGTCCCGGTGGGCCATGCCCAGAACACCTGAAGTAGAAGCCATGCCGGAGGCATCACCATCAGACGCCCAAGTCATTTCAACTGACTCTTTTTGATGTGAGGGAGCAGCGGCTCTAGTCTGAAACTCTCCCAAAGGGCCGAGCTCACCCTGTCTCTAAGAATGAGCACAGCCACCCTTCGGAGCAAGCTTATTTCCCCACTTGTGTCCGCAATTTTATTCCTTCAGTCACTACCCAGAGCTCGTGACCATAGGTTAATTAATTAATTATTATTAATGGTACGTTATTGATCCCACAATGGGGAAATTAAGGGAGCCAGCGGAGGCGGGAGGGGGGGTGGGGTTCGGGCATTCGACTCCGGTGAGATTGACCACTAAATTGACAGCTTCACTTTCATGCTCAGCTCTCTCTTCACCACAACACACCAGTACAGAGTCTGCATCTCTGCAGACAAAGCTCTGGCAACGGTTGTAAAGGGACCGGATATCTCGCAACAACAACGCCGGTACACCGTACTCCTCAGGCTCACTCCAGCATGATCTCCCTAAACTTGGAAAATACTCTCTGGTCCCACATCTTGAAGAGTGGATCTACCACTCCAGTCTGCCAATCCAATGTCAGAGGCATGTCAGCCATGATAGCCCCTCAACGTCCAGAGCTGTGAGAAACTCTGGGCAAATCTCATTCACTCCAGGAGCTCTGCCACCAAGGAGTTAATTAACTATCTCACTCACATCACCTCCAGTGATGGGTGAATCATCCCCTTGTCCCCAGACTCTGCTTACTCTACAGAAGGGGTGTCAGTGGAATTGATGATATCCTCAAAGTATTCCTTCTGCTGCTCAACTACGTCCTCAGCTGAGGTCTGCCTAGTTCAGTCCCCACTATCTATAGTGTGGACAGTCATTGTACAATTTGCCAGAATTACTTCGAAACTCACAGAGTCTTGCTCTGCAGCCTTAACCCTAACTATCTGTTTGGGTGTGCCAGGACTGTCTAGCATTCTTCCCCATCACCTGATCTAGCTCATCGCCAAGTGTTCACTTATGGACAGCCTTATGTTAGAACATGGTGTTAGTTATGGACAAACTCTGGATGGCACAGAAGTCCAACAACAAAATGCCATTTAGGTTCTGATTGGGAAGGCAATTCCTACCAATCACACACTTACAGGTCACACAGATAAGCGGAAGAAACTGGATGGAACTGTTCATCGGGTGGATGGATGGATGGATGGATGGATTGGGGAGGGGGGGTGTGACTAAGACTGAGTGTCAAATGTCAGTACTTTATAAATATCAGTAGAAATGTCTAGCCACTGTTTAAAGCCAAAAATTACCTTTTGCCACTTGCCTAATTTGAGCATTTGAACGTGTGTGCGTTTTGGTCCAGGTGAAGCATATGAGGAACCCAGGCTGACCTGCTGGTACGGAGAGCTCCCATATACGTACGCTCGCTCCACAATGGCTGCAAACACACAGGTTTGATAACTGCAACAAGAACTCAAGGGAATATTTTTTCACACGGGATCTTTGGCAAATTTATGTTAAAATTATGTTTCTAAAAAGTTGGGACAGTGCATAAAATATTGATAAAACCAGAAAGCTGTGCTAAGCAGTTTAATTAATTGGAGGGAGAATATGGATTTATCTAAACTGGATGGTATGTTTGCTTTTGCTGTCTGTACTTTTCTTGCTTTTTCCTCAAAGTGGCATCCATTGCTGGTATCCCTTCGCAAGGAAGTGGAGCATACGACTGGATGCAACTTCAATTCCCTGCTGTGTAATTTGTATCGGAATGGCCATGACAGTATCGGCTGGCACAGTGACGATGAAGCCTCATTGGGTGCCAAGCCAACCATTGCTTCTCTCAGTCTAGGTGACACCAGAGTGTTCAGCCTTCGTAAGCAGCCTCCACCGGTGAGATGATGGAAGAGCATGAAAGTTAGCTCACCTGGTTCCATTTTTAACATTATACAGCTTAGTTAACATGTTTTCTTTTTTTATGCTTTTCTCATTTGTCCGTAGATCCAGTTTCATTAAAGTGGTCTCATAAAGTATTTTATTTGACCCTCTGAAAACACTTCTGACTTTTTTTTTTTAATCTCTAGTTTGAGCGAAGTCATACAACCAATCTGAAGCAAGGGAGTCCCCCTGTCTATCGAACGACTGCTTTCTTGCTAATTGTGGTCATAGCAAACGATTCATATAGTAAACTGGTAAAATTCTCAGGCTGGTGTAACAATACCTCATCCCGGCACGGCGCCAGGCGATCAGCCTGATCACCCTGTGATGAAAAGAGGAGTGTGACATTAATGTTGTGCAGAAAACCAGCCAACCTAATTTAGTTATAACTGGACACAGAGGGAATGCTTTGGGCACTTGTTCTGTTTAGTCTCGTCTGTATATTTAGGGGCATGTGTTTATAGCTGTCGGTTCAAGTGTTTAAAATTTACACTTTTTAGGTGGCATGCTTCAGTAGCAGTGACATAGAGGTGATCTGGTAGCAGAATTGGCTTAACTTAGAGTGTGGATTTTTGTTTGCAGCTTTTTGTCCATTCATTTATTTTAAATTTTTTGGTAATTTGACAGTATATGGCATTAGGTGTTTGCGTATATGTTTATGATTACCCTTTGGGCTGTACTATGTGTTTATCCTTTAGGAGGAAAAGGGTGACTACACTTATGTGGAGCGGATTCGGATTCCTCTGAGTCATGGCACGCTTCTCCTAATGGAAGGAGCCACACAGGATGACTGGCAGGTAGGCTCCACTAGGCAGGTAATAATCTTAACCCTTGATTATACTCTCCAAGTCTGCTAGGGTCCGCTTAGGTCTGAGTGGCATAAATTTCATCATCAGATGGAAAGGGTCGGGGTCTGTGCAGATGTGCTTGTGTGCCTGCCTGATTTTTGAGACTGCACAGACTCATCTAGAGAATTTACATTACAATCTACCAACTATGCATGGACCCCAGGCGGTGGACTTCAAACAGACTTCAAAGAAGTATAACAGGAATTACTACTCGGCTGCTGGGTCTCCAGCTGTCCATGTCCACAACAGAGCATAATCAAGGCTATTCAAATAAAGTCCCAGTGCAGGATAGATTCACGAAGAAATTTGAAGGATTTAATTAGCTATTCACATATGAGTTAGTCGTTGTATTCCATTATTAAGCATACAGTGCAGAAAAATGGAAATCTAAAAATCACATTATTTAAGATTCATTTGGTCTATCTGTTACATTGAACCCATTTAAATGGCTCTATAGCAGTAATTTTATCCAACATTATGCCATAGTTACTGTTATAATGAATGGCATTTATCTGTGAATAACAAAACATAATGCTGATAACCTTAAAACAAACAGTTTTCTAAAGAAACACTAGACTTTTGCACTATGCTCTGAAGTCATGCTCTAAAAAATGTCCTCTCTTGCTTGTGTGATAAGGGAGTGTTAGTGCTTCTGACTCAACATGTGTATGTATAGACCAATAGTCAACAAGGATGGGTGGAGTGGCCTGGAGAGAAGAACAAGGCTTCAACATAATGAGTCTTTTTTTAAAAATACAATCAGAGACAGCAATTGGGTTTATGTGAGTGCAAGGTCTTTAATAGAGAGTGTGTAGCTGGTTTCTGTTGAAAATGATTGGGTGACACCCAGCAGTGAGATTGTGTTATATTACAGATGCTAGAATTTCATCATGGCTGAATTTGAGCTGTTGGAAGAACAGATAAAAAAGGGCATGCTGTTAAGGTTTACCTTTTTAAACATTGTGCAAGAATGCATAGCAAAGCAGCTGTGCAAGAAAGGACATAGACTTTCTGGACATCCATCAAGAATAGACAGAAACCAACAGTCACTGATATCACAACATTTTATACTTAATTTTTTACATTCTGAACTGGAATCTTCTGTTCCAAGTTAAAGTTGGTATCAGGTGGACTTAAAAAGTCATTAATTGTACAGATGGTAGTTTAAAAGCATTTGTAAATTGTATGAACAGCAATACAAATGTATGTTTACTGTATCAATAGAAGAAGAAGAAAAAAAATATATATATGAGTCAATTTGAGTAGCAGCACCTGGCTCTTAATTCCTATGGAAGTGAAGTGAAGGAGTGAGAGACACAAACAGGATGGGACACAGGGATGAAAGAGGTTTCAGCTTAAAAAAAAAGAGGATAAGGTCACAGGTGTTTTATGATGACACCCCCCCGAGTAACTTAACAAAGGTTTCATTACTCCTTTCAAGAAAAAGATCACTTTGGCCATTAATTCCCTCACTGTTATTGCAGCCTAACAAAACCATCTGGTTCAGGCAGCGAGGTTTGGAAGTGAACGCTAAATATTTAACTAAACCCGTCAGTCCTGCTAAAGCACTTCATTTGTTTGAAAATGGATACAGGGATAAGTCTTTCTTTTCCCAGCTCTTTATTTTCACACTGTTGTGTATAAGCAAACGTTGCACCTTCTTCTCAGATGTGGGTGGGTGTGTGAGGCAACAGGCTGCATAAAATGTATTTACGCAGTCATTCTCTTATGGTGAGGTGGTCATGCATGAGAACTCAATTAAGAGGAAAACTTTGTGTCTGTCATATTCTGCTAAACAGTTTAGTGCTGGCTTAACTCAAATGAATAAATCTGACTTTTACCATTTATGTCCTGCTGTTTTTTCTTTCACTTGACAGTTAGTCCACGTAGAATAGAACATAGTTTGCATAGTTCATGGCTATTTGTACATTTCTTTTAATTCTGAATTCAAAATTTGCAGATGATGCCAACTCACAGAAACTTAGTAGAACTACCCTTGTCCAAAACTGTTAAGCACTACCTTATGACATCATAAAAATGGCATGCAAGTGTAAACTATATTGCTTATCAGTCTCTCTGTTCCCAACAGCATGAAGTGGCTAAAGAGTACCATGACAGGGGCCCACGCATCAACTTGACCTTCAGAACTATCTACCCAGAGCCAGAGGGCCATAGGCCGGGCACCAAGATGCAATTCACAGCCAAATAACCATAAATCTCCTGCAGAGTCAGGTACTCAAGTCTGAAGAAGCTCTGATTCTTCATTTGAAGGTCTAGCAAACATCAGTGAATCACAAACAATATGTGTCAGGATAAAATAGGGAGATTTGCTGCTCTACCTGAATTTGTGGACTGCATAAGTAATTATTAAAACCAGCATTATGAACATCATTGGGATTATCGGATATTACTATTATATCAGAGGAGCCAGAAAGATGAAAAGGTTATATTTTGGGGTGCTACATCATAAGCTGCAATTGTGTTTTTTTTTTTGTTTGTTTGTTTTTTTTTAATTGTTTAAATTTTCTGATAATTGTTTAGAATTGCATAGTTTAAAAAAGTCTTAAGTTCATCTCTTAGCCACTAAAATTCTCATCTGAGCTGTTAAAAAAAGGAAAATAAAAAATTGCCGTACTGTCAGATGTTATCTGCATCTCCCTGTTATGCAACTGGTATCCTTTGGTTTGGCTGCCTTGATGCACCAGCCATGGCAGTACTGGTTTCAGAGAGAAAACAATCACGTTTTGGAGACTTGCCTACAAAATTGTTTAGGAGGTGGTAACGTTTACTTATACTTTCACTCACTTTTTCCATGTAGATAGTGGAAAGTACTTGTTTAAGTTTAGGAAAAAATTGCAGTTTTTTAGTTCAAAATGCACCCCTTTACAACAGGAAACCTGCACTTTGCAGAATGGGAGTAACATACTTGTCTAACTTATGTTATTACCCAATGCGTCAAATTCGACCACCAGAGTAACTGAGCCACACCCGCAGCTCATGCACTGAAGCCCTGGGAATGAGAACAAGCTCTATCTACATCCATCTCTTTATTCCGATTATTGTTTTGGTGAGCTGGATAGATTTTGACTTTTTGGTAAAATTTCATTTGAACCATATTTTTTAGGCTGAGCATTAGCCTGGGGGGGGGGGGCAAATTGCGCACATATATGTAAATGGAAAGTTAGTCTTAGTGTAAGAGTGTGTACTTTGAGTGAATTTGCCTTAAGCACATATCAGCTGTCTATATTTTTAGTTTGAGTGTTCCTATTAAAAGAGAAAAAGTAAGTACTTGTATTCACTTGTCACTTGTTCACTTGTATTAATCCCAGGACTACATTTAATTTGTCTTTTGAATAAGGTTTGATGTGTCCCTTAAACAGTTCATTTTGCATTGTAGTTGAAACATGTCTAAGTCAAGAAAACACTACAATATCAGATTCTGCAGTAGTTATGGAATTTATTTATTTTTATATTAAAGTACATTTATTAATTTGGGGATTGCTGGAAATCTGAATTATTCATTTATTCCTTGTATGTTGTAGTTCTGCCTGTTTGAGAAAGCAAGTTTGATTAAAAACTGAGTTTGTTTACATGGAGATGAAGGAAACTGGGTTTCCCCATTCCAGGTGACTTTAATTCTGGAGCAGATCCTGGGATAACCTGCCAGCTGGCATGTTTTCTTTGACATACCCTGCATTCTCCCTCGACTGCTCCTGTATTTATTTTCAAATGTTTTTGTGTTTAGACACAATGAAATTTTCATAAAACGTTAACCTGATTTAAATGTCAATCTGTCAGTGGTGTAAGGAAAGAGACTGCGTTCTCAGACATTCTCCTTCTTTATACAACTGGCTCTACACTGGCACAGGTTGTCAGCCAGTTCTACACTGAAAGGTTTACCCAACATTCTTTGTGGAGCAGACCCCAGTTCAAACATGTGTGCTTTTTTTTTGATGGTGCAGATATCAGAACCTGCTGCTGCTTTTGAATAAACGACAACTTCAAAACCTGTAACTTTCATGACTTTCTTTGGTAAATAAATACAATGAGAGGACCTTGTTTTGTCTTACATGTTCTTTCCTGATTAATTTAAGATCTCTTAATATCGACTAGGTCGCTGATAACATGGTTAGGATTAGGTTCTACCATATCTACCCTTCTTTGTCTTTGTCATCATCTTTGTCTTCTTCCTTGTCATCTTCCTCCTGCTCTTCCTTTTCCTCCTCTATGAGCCTTCTCTTTGGTGTTTCTGTTTACTGAAACACCACACCTCTGAGGTTTCTGTACACTTAAGCCAACTCAGGATCAAAGAGGCACACTTCATGATTTTTATTAGGAAATCAAACTACTATAATATAAACACGGGGGTGATACAGTCAACATAGTTGGATTTTACTATTAACTTTTTTTAAATGTAAAATGAATACTTTCTAGGAAAAGGATCTAGGAAAATACATGTGTTAATGGGGAGATACAGGAGACTTTAACCATCCACATTTACACCCACTTTTATTTGTATGTTTTGTCCTAACACTTCATAAGATGAAGAAGAAAACCTTAAAGTTAAATGAGCTGTCAGCCCTTAAAGCTTTGTAGAGTGGTCTGAACCGGCAGTTGTAACTACATGGTGGCCAGAAAAGGATAAGCCGGACCAGACAGGACAAAAGACACACTGTGGAAGAGAGCCAGAGATTGCTAACTAGCAGAGTGGGGGTATAAACAGAGTATAACGAGGTAAATGAAAAGAAACACTCAGTGCACTCTAAGAAAGCATGTTTCTAATTTGCAAGAAATCAGACCTACATATTTGTTTAATATGGGGATTGAAGGGCAGATCCTGGTCAAAAATGACTCCAGGATTCCTCACAGTCTACACAAAGCATGAATCCACAACTGTAGCACAAGAAGCATAAGGAACGACAGGTTGTCCTAGTAGAGCAGAGTACATCTCACAAAGTGAAAGATACAGTTTGTAGATCCGCATTTCCTCGCTTCACAGTATTCTGCACCAGATATGCAGTGGGGTTGAAGGAGACTTCTGTGCACCCTAGATTGTCCTCCAGATGCATTTTAGGATTTGAGATGATCTTCAATAATGCAAACTAAGACTGATTTTTGGGTCTTCATACATAGAGTTGTGATTATGCAATGAGACACTGGTGGGAACATTGCACAGGTGGAAACAAAGGAGGGAACTCTGACAGGAGTTCCCTCCTTTGCAGGTGGGAAGACAAAGGCAGGAGGTTAAAATTTATTTCCAAAGTAGAACAAGAAGTGAAAATTAGAAAGACAAAGGTACTAATACACAAGCAAGACAGAGAAACGCTAGAAAAGTAAGAACCTTAGAAACACTGAACATCAGTAGAATCAAAACAGCAACCAAGGCTCAATGAACAGTAACAAGAACTCGTGATGACAACAATCATGCTTGAAGGATCAAAATTTAATAGGCTGACTCAAAACAAAATCCTAAGCTGTAATAAGTCTGTTATGTCAATATTATGACATCTGAGCACACTGTTTGCAAAACACAGAAAAAAGGTGCTCCAGGCCTGAGAAATGATGTAACCAGTGTTTTCATTACTTACAAAAAATGTGATAAATTTGTTTAATGGAATGTTACTAATCAGTTTATAGTGTGGCTCTATCAAAATCGTGTGTCACAGTGTACAGACAGCTTTAGTGCAGTTTTTGGTTTGCTGCTATGTTTTTTGTCTCTTAAGCTCAAACTCATAGGATTCATAAAGAGTTCAGGTTAAACTATAGACGTGTGTCTTCTCAGTAAGAGTCATTCATGTCAACACTCCCCACTTTTTAATCAGTCTAAGCTTGAAAATAAACATACAGCCAGGGACACATTTGATCAGTTGAAGATGAACCTGTGTCTCAGGGTGATTCCTGGTGACATGTTATATGTGTGTAAATTTAGACATTAGGTCACTGGTTATGTAACCTAAACCTGTTGGTACAAGTCAAATCAGGCTAACTACTCTGTATAGTGTATTAATAGCTGTTTGTGTGGTATGGATTGCTCAAATCTAAAAGTTCAGCGTAGCACATGGTCCATGTGCTACGCTGAACTCAACATAATATGATTTAACAGCTGTGAGGAAAGAGGAAGCCTGTTCAGATAGTTGAAGCTTCATGGAGCAGTTTTAAAGTACTACCACTAAGAGAACAAACTGTCCTGCAGTTCCAGTGAGGT
This sequence comes from Bujurquina vittata, assembly GCA_015106715.1. Classification (NCBI taxonomy): domain Eukaryota; kingdom Metazoa; phylum Chordata; class Actinopteri; order Cichliformes; family Cichlidae; genus Bujurquina; species Bujurquina vittata. The sequence goes on along the minus strand of VUQK01019082.1, from coordinate 6,557 downwards.
GTGTGCAGACCAGAACTCTAACAGCCAAGATAGGTAGATAAAATAAAATGCATTAAAAGGCTGAATATAAGGTCATGATTATGTAATCAGCTTGCTGCATACAAAGTAGGGTATAAATCTGTACTACTCAGGAGAACTGCTTCTGTGTTAGACTGACATTTTCTTTTGAAGTGCTAGCTTTTGTGCAGATACATTTTGATGTTCTTTTAGTATCAAATTAAGTGCACAGTAAGTGCATACTTTCACCAGTGACTTCAGGTGTAGTTACACCTGTACAGCTGTTCATTAATGCAAATATCTAATCATCCACTTACATGGCAGCAACTCTTTGCAATTAGGCACGTAGACACACTCAAGACAACATGCTGAAGTCCAAATTGAGCATGGGGAAGAAAGGTGATTTTAAGTGACTTGAATGTGGTATGGTTATTGGTGCCAGTGTCAAATGTGGCTGTGTGGCTGGCAGGGGTGGACCCAAATGCAGGACGCACAAAAGAAAGCTAAAGTTTGAGGCAGCTTTGTTGCTGAACAGGATACAAAACTGAAAACACAAAATTCAAATCTCAACCAAAGCTGTACCACAGACAAAATAACACTAAACAGGGGAACACTGAAGATGACGCAACAAAAAACTAAACAACACTGAGACCTTAAACAAACACACGCAGGCACGCAGGCATGCACGCACACACAAACACACACACACACACACTAGGTAATTAGAAACACAACCAGAGAAATAAAAAACAGAACTTCACAGAAGGAACTCAAAACACTGGGCTGCTGGCTCGGGACCATGACAGCCAGAAGGGCTGGTCTGAGTTTTTTTACTGATTTACTGGGATTTTCTAACTCAACTATCTCTAGGGTTTATAAAGAATGGTCCATAAATATATATATATAAAATATCCAGAGCAGCAGAAAGAGTTCTACCAGCAAGGTAACTGGTCCAGCGTGTGACCTGCGACCCTAAGAATTGTAAGCAGTGAAGAAAATAAATCGGTCTTGATGAAAATGTTTGTGTTTATTTTTGCTTTCATTAAAGTTTCCAGTGAGCAAAACATTAGACAAACATTAGATGGCTAACAGAATGTCATCTCTTCAAGCACGATTTAGTCCACAGGTGCATTTAAATTTACGATTCCAAACATTTTTTTAAAAATGTAAAAAACAAACAGACAAACAAAAAACATGTTTTTAAAATGCACTCTAGATATTCAGTCTTTAAGATTGTAATATTTATATACAGAAACCCTTACATGTATGTATGAAATGATCTGGACACTGAAAGTCAATCTAAGATTTTGGTACACTTTGGACACTGACTGGCACTATTGAATTGTTGTTATGTATGCACTGATCACTCAGTGACTTGTGGTAAATTTATTTGGGTTTTTTTTTTTCGACTAACAGGTGCTCACCTTCACTGATGTTTTAAAGCTGTACTTTTTGATTTGCTAGATAAGGCAGAATTTAGCCGATGCAGCTATAAGTCCATGTAGAATATGATGGATGTGAATGTTAGGGAGGATGTTTATTTTCCCCAAACACTAAACAAATCAAATCTATCAACAACTTGTTGAGTTGAAGTACTGTATAGCTCCTGTCCACAGGGCAGCAATATTTGATTTTCTGTTTCAGTGAATATTTGAACCATGATCAGATACATTTAGTTACTTTTTACATCTAATCTAAGGATTCGGTTTAAGGTTAAGATTTTGAACAGCCCTGTGGAATATGGCCACTGAGGGATGCTGTTCAAATAAATAGCACTTGACACTATCAAGACACTGTAAACTCCCTGCAGCACTTGGTTAACTCAATTTTCCGTGTACCTTTCGTTCAGTACATCGGCCACTGTAACCGTGAAAATGACACCGATGGTCTAAACTGGCTATAATCTCTCTCTGGAACACTGATGATTTTAAAAATTACATGAAAGCCATAATTTTGTTCCCAAACACCCCTCGCAGCTGCCCAAATCACAAGCCCAGCCTATTTTCTTTACCCTTCACACTTTTCTGTTAGTACAAGTTGTATAACAGGCGGTAGGAAATGTAGCATGCTGTGCCCAAATTTTAGTTCCTGCTTAAAGTTGGGCCTCAAGAGGTACAGAACATTTCATATGTGAAGGAAACATTGCACTGTTAAAAGGTTTGGGCTGAAGACTCTGTTCATTTTTGGTAATTTTCTAGATGACTGAATCTGTGCATTTCCTACAGCAAACTTTGCACCTGCTCCCTAATTCCTGGCTGTTCTGGTTCCTCTGAGGATTTGCAGTGGCGCAGTGGGTAGGCGCTTGCCTTTCAGCCTGAAGGTTGCAGGTTCGAGCCCTGTCCCTGTGTTGCGTTGTGTCCTTGGGCAAGACACTTAAACTACATTGCCTAACGGTAGCCCCGGTCTCTGGCTGCATGACCGCAGATGCTTGTCTCTGGATGAGTGATCTGAAACCCTCATTTCGTTGTGTGCACAATGACAATGAGTTGAACTTTATTTATTATAATAATCATAATTAGGAAATCAAGTAAATAATTTTTTATTTGAACATTATTGGTAATCTTGTATAACCTTATTTTTGAGGTTGTGTAAAATATAAACCAATCTCCAATTTGTAAATCATTAAACTTCGAAAACTTTCTGTGTGGAGTTTGCATGTTCTTCCTGGTCCTGAGTTCTCTCTCGCGTCCTCCCACAATCCAGATACATTCATGCTAAGGTAACTTGATGAGTCTAAACTGGATGAAGGTGTGAAAGTGTGTGAGTGTTAATGATTGCCCTCAAATTAATAGGTCACCTGTCCAGGCTGTACTCTGCCTTTCACCCTGGGACAGACTCCAGTCTCCCTGCAATCCTTAATTGCATAAGTAGTTAATAGAGATGGATGCATAAAATCCTTTAAAGAATTAAAAATACCACAGAGAAAACAAATAAAAAATTTCAGCTACAACATGGTGCAAAATATCTGAAACAGGGATTGCAAACGTCTGGGAAAGTTCTGTAATGCTAAAAAAAGAAAAGAAGAAAAAAAAGAATCCCAGAGAGGTATCTATTTATTGCATCTTAGTAGTGCACAACATTCTGAGCCTGCCGACTCTTCATCAGGCAATTATACACAGGGTAGCACTATGTTAAATTTCCTGTTGAGATGATATCTTATCAAAACTATCTCTTGCATGGATCAAGCAGCTGATAGATAAAACTATTATATATCACCTGGAGGTTTTACATTATGCCCTGGCGGCAGTCTGAAAGTTTATTTTTCAGACTGGATATTATCAGACTGTACATGTGAAGCTTTTTCTTTATCAAACTAGATAATGGAAATATGAAACTTCTTTAATATAAGCCAGACTCCTGTGGTTCTCTGTGAAAGTGGTGGTTCGGTCTATAGCTCTTTTGGTCTGAACTTCATCAGGACAAAGGCCTCCCAACTAACTCTTGCCAGCAAGCCACTCCCCCATGTCACGCCCCAGGGTGTTGCTCCAGGATCCATATTCTGGGTGAGGCATCTTGGTTTTCTTTTCACATGAGTCTTCACACTCCCACTTTGTCTGGCACCTCCTCCTTGGATCGCTTGGACACTGAAACCCTTCAGCACAATAAGGTGTTGATTCAGGGCTGGTCTGTCTATGTTCCTGACTTCAACTATGGCCACAGTGACAGAAAGACAAGTTGGCAAACACAAGTGGAAAATAATAAACCTCTTCCGGACACTGTCAGAGATGAGGTGCAAAGTCATTCTAAGAGGATCTCAAAGAAAAGCTGCTTCTCTGGATTGAGGTGGTTTGAGGATCTATGTCAGATAATCCCTGGTCAGCTCCTAGGTTGAGATGCTTGAGAATTAGGAGAAGATCCTGAGTTAGATCCAGAATCTAATTGTGTCAGCTGATTTGGGAATACCTCTGCACCACCCCACCACCCTCAACCCTGAGAAAGGTGAGGAGAGGAACACAACACTCCTGCCCCATGACCTGGACCCAGATTAGTGGTGGAAAACTGATGGATGGATAATGTCTCTAATTAACAAAATTCTAACTAAAACTTAACATCTCCCTCCTTCTTCTTGTAACAGCAACACTTTCTAAATCTGTCTGGTAATTATTGGCATTTTCCTGGCTGCCTGGAAAGGAAATAGGAATGTGACACAATAGCTAACGAGCAGGCTGCCAGGCATTCCTGTTAGCCACTGTTTGCTTGTTCCAGATCCTGACACCTGTTGTGCAGAGCTGGAAACATACGGATTTACAGGCACAACATCAGAACCGCTATTTCTGCTAAATCCTTTTATCTCTCTATGTAGCCACTGGAGCCACTGTGTGGATCACACTCAATTAGGCCATGCTCCAGAGATGTTCATGTTCATGGTGTTTACTGTTGCTGCTCTCAAATCAGCTGGCAATTGTTAAATCATATTTGATTGCTAAGCCTTGAATAGGTTATGATTTATAAGCCTCTGACAGCAATCCAGGGGGAACATATATCCATATAAACTAAGTACAGATGCAGTGTTACATAATGTTCTAATTAAAATACTAACCAGCTGCCACAATAAATCCTAGGTTACGCCCAACCACTGTGCTGAAATAAAGACTTACTGAGAGCTGTTGATTATGAACACCAGTGACAGTCAATATTGCGATTCAGCGTGCATTTCTGACCCCACCATGACTTTTGATCAAGAGACCTTCAATGTCCATCCATCCATTTTCTTCTTCTTATCGTTATCAGGTCCTTCTCAGACTGTCCCAGCTGCCATAAGGTGAGAGGGAGGGTACACCCCAGACAGGTCGCCAGCCTGTCACAAGGCTAATACAGCGAGACAGGCAACCATTCACACCTATGGCCAATTTATAATCACCAATTAACCTAAGCCCACTAATTGCATGTCTTTGGATTATGGGAGGAAACCAAAGGAACCGACAGAAATTATTCAACTTTGAAATTATTGTTTTATTACAGCAGCAGAAGACATCTGGAGTTTGGTATCTTTGTTCAAGCTCATGCCTGCCCACTAATTGGTCAGATATGAAATTGAGGAGTAAAGAGTTAGTATACGCCCCCAGAGCTTACCGGTGGATGGGGGGTTAAAACAGCAGACGGTAGCAAGACTGACATCTACAGAGGGGAGATGGGAAACAGCCTAAATAAACTGCTCAATTGGGAGGCTGTGTATGGTATATGCAAATTAGATCTGTAGTCTCAGTAGCTGCCTTAATAAACCAAAATATTGATGTTTATATAGTTTGTTTTTATGCTTTTTATGTTTTTCTTCTAGGGTGGTGATGCCACATACCCCAATTTAACAAGAGACACAGTTACAAGGAAAACAAATATTGCAAGGATCAGCCGTGACCAAGCTGTCATGTGTATTATGGGAAAGCTGTATGTGTTTGATCAGTATTAGTTGCATAGTTCAGCAAACTCATTCTTAGTATAGCTAAACCTAAGGTTAAACACAATGTCATCAAGATATATAGTGTCAATTTAAAAGAGAGCCCCCCGAGAGCTTGTGTGTGTGCATGCAGGCTGTTTGAATGCCACTGACAACTCAGCACTAGAGAACAGGTCATTACTGCTTTATTCTGGGAAACCTAAACTTGCATTCACACACACGCATGCACACACTCCCATGCACGCACACATACACACGTGTTTGTTTTCTCATTTTGGTTGTGTGCCTTTGACATGAGTGTCATGCTAAAGTCAGGCACTTGCTGAGACACTGCTCTAGGGAACAGACTGACCTTTCTCCTCCCCTCCCCTAGGCTTCATGGCTTGCTATGTTTTACTATGCCCCCTCACCCCTCCCTTATCTAGACCACTTCTCCCTCATTCACCCCTTGTTTCACTTTTTTCTTGACTCCAGGTTTTTATCCAGGTTGGGTATAATTGTACTAATTGGTTATATTACATTTCATCTACCTGTGAGGTAAATCTCTGAGAAAGATGAACAAGATTGAATAACCCAAACCAATTTTTATTTGGTAATAGTTATAATACATCACAGTGTGTCCCTGATAGTGGGATGGCTTTTGATTTAAGCTATCTTGACTCTTTGTATTTGATTGCACGTAGAAAAGTACATACTTTACAGTTTTAGCCTTTTTTAGAATTTCTGGTATCTTATTTTAGATCACTTTTATCATAGGCTGTTGAATAAATTAGGTGCACTTTGCTATTTCATTCAGTAATGAATCAAATCAAATCAAATCAATTTTATTTATACAGCCCCAATTCATAACAAATAGTCGCCTCAAGGTGCTTTGTATTGCAGGTAAAGACACTACAATGCTGCAGAGAAAACCCAACAGTCAAAACGACCCCCTATGAGCAGCACTTGGCGACGGTGGGAAGGAAAAACTCCCTTTTAACAGGAAGAAACCTCCAGCAGAACCAGGCTCAGGGAGGGGCAGTCATCTGCTGCGACTGATTGGGGCTGAGGGGAGAGAGAGAGAGAGGACAAAAAACATGCTGTGGAAGAGACAAAGAGAATGATTAAACAGAGTGAAGTATGAACAGAGTATAAATATGGTGAGTAAAAGAAACAGTGCATCATG
>VUQK01019079.1:26034-47475 GCA_015106715.1 Bujurquina vittata | reverse complement strand
TAATGTCCTCTGAAGCCAAGGATTCAGAACTGCCTCTGTGTGTGTGTGTGTGTGTGTGTGCGTGCATTGGAGAGATTTACAGGGGGGGGTCGAGGTTACTGCAGTAATACCTTGGCATAAATCTGTAAGCCCAAACCTTTTCCCCTTCAGTGGTATCGTTCTGTCAGAATAAGGCTTGGCCCTATGCTCCTTGTCATCTGAAATGAGTCTTAGCTATGGCAGCCTTGTGAAGCCTTGCTCCTCTGTTTTCTTATCAGCAAGGTAGGCTCTGAGGATGAAACTCCAGAGATGTTCAATCCCAGAGGAGGAGGGAAACAACAATTGAACGGTCTGGCAAGTTGAGTCAATAAGCTGAAAGGACCCTGTGTCCACCCCCCTATGTGAGCTGGAAGTGTATATTTGGATCAGGGTGTGTGTCTCTGTGTGCTTATTTATGTATCGGGTGGGGGTATGTGCACAAAGGCAGCAGTAGCCGAATGGACATAAGGCACATGATGACCTGTAGCGTTGCAGTGTTGCAGTGGTTGACACTATCGTCACAACAAGAAAGTTCCTGTGTGGAGTTTGCGTCTTCTCTCTGTGCCTGCGTGGGTTTCCTCTGGGTGCTCTGACTTCCTCCCACAGTCCAAAGACATGCATGTTAGGTTTATTGGTGGTTGCAAATTGGCCATGGAGGTCAGGTAGATACAGGCTATAAAATAAAGCACTGCATGAATGTACAGTTAAATGTTGACTGTGGTCCAAATTCCTTTGAGCAGTTTTTACGAGTGCCATATAAATGCCATTCCATTCCACTGCATATCCTTTGCACTCATTACAAGTTCATGGACTAAATAAAAAATAAGTATATTAGCAGTAGCTAAACAAGGCTAATTAGCAGCATATTAGACCTTATTTAGTGCTTGCTGCCAGTGAATGGAAGGCCAGTTATAAAACCATTTTTTTCAGGACTTTGCTTCAGTATGAGTGCTGATTTTGGAGGCTGCCATTTGTTTTGGTGTATTAGATTAAGAAATATATTTTGCCCATTCCCAGCTAAGGTCTCAGCTCGTACCAGCTGGGACGTTGAGAGTTAACACGCACATCTAGCATCTCTGATAAAATAGGAAATAAAATATGACCTGTCAGGCATAACCCCCAAAATATCCTTATTAATACAATACACTAGTACTGTGGTCAGTTTGTTAACAGCCACGCTCCAGTCCCCTTTCCTTTGCCCTCAGGACAGCAGGGATAGGCTCCAGCCCAAATAAAGTTGTGGTCAGACGTTTACATCATGGGCATGAATGTCATGGTATTTTGAGGATTTTTAGGATTTCTCTGATTACTGTAAAAAACAAGAATTCGATGCACGAGTTTGAATTAATTTAGGATTTTTTTTCTAATCCACTCAGGGGCAAGAGTACACATATAGGCTCAATGTTCATCCCCACTAATATTTGATTAAATGTCCCTTAGCAAGTTTCACCTTGACCGGATGCTTTTGGTAGCCATCAATAAGCTTCGGGCTATTTTCAATAGGGTTTAGTTGGGGGCTTTAGGAAGACTATTCCAGAAACTTAATGCTAGCCTGCTTTACCCATTCCAAAACCCGCTTTGATGTGTGTTTGAGAGCATTGTCCTGTTTAAACACCCAAGAGTGACCAAGTTTTAACCATTTAAGGTGAAGTTGAAGTTAGAGGTAGTCCTCCTAGTCCTTAAAGATGTATGCAGTACAATAATTCCACCCTGGGAAAAGAACAGGTCAAATAAATGATTAAAAGTCCAAAATAAACATGATATTCATGCCCAAGATGACTGTATGCCAACTGCAGACCACAACCGTAGCTTAGCTTAGTACGGATATATTTTGCCATTTAAAGATTGTGAAATGCATACATTATATAACTGTAAATATAAATGATTTACTGCTCTTCTAGATAGCGTATGTTGATGACACAGGTAAACTGAAACGGCTGAAAAGCAGATAGGTGGTTTCGCAGTGTGGTCATGTTGTGCGATGCTCATTAGAAACACATTTGATAAAGATTTTTCCTCTAAATAAAAAGAGAATGCAAGCAAATAAAGACGGGAAATCCTGGAAGTGAGTAGGCCCTGTATGTCATTCATAAAACAGCAACAGCAAAGAAAGTGATTAAGGTATTCTTGAATTACTACCCCTGAAATGGAAGGTGAATTAAAGCAGCACCACCACATCTCCACATCACTCAGGGAATGTGTATTTAGTTAATTTCATCATCCTTCCATGTGGGTCCATTTAGGAATCAAATATTTTCTTATGGCTTGTGGGAAGTCACACACAAAATCTCTCTCTCACTCACACACACACACACACACACACACACACACACACACACACACACACACACACACAAATACAATGGCTGTCTGTCCTCTTGGTTTCAAGGTTACTTTAGAGTTCCCCTGTTGCTCACAGCACATTTGCATCAAACCACCAGCCAACAGCTGCCAATTAACAAACAGCCTCTCTGTTAATACACACACGTCACCGTCAATTAGAGTCACGGGCGATCTCTCTCTCTCTAACAACACAATAGTACAACACACACATCCACCGTGTCTCCAGCACACTGCGGGAAGAGAGGGGTGGCCTTAGATGTATGGAAACCGCCAAATAACACATAATGTTTTTAGGAGGAAATGAATGGATTGGGCGAGTGAGAATAGTGCAACAGCGCAAGAGGGAAAATTCTGTTCCAGGAACAAGGCTTTCAGGATTAGCTTTGTCATGCTGTTGCAAGAGTAGAAACAGTCATTGGTTAAATGAACCCTGACAGACTGAACAGACACACAAAACACAGCGTGCGATGTACACATTAAATAGCAGCACGCTTTTGTGAGCAGACAAAACACACACACACACACATGCAAACACTGTGTTTGTGGAGTACTGGGCAGATAGATTTATAGGATGTGTGCATGTGTTGGAACAGACACACAAACCACTCTTTAAAATCTCGCTTGCCTTTATGAATTCAACTAAAGTCTCGTGTGCTCAATCTGCCTAATTTTGCTCCATAACAGGAGATAATTCATGCAATCAGTTGTCAGCAGCACTCTATGAAAGCTTTAGAACAGGAGATTGCTGCAGGACACACATCCTACAAATGATTCTTCTCATCCTATCACGCACTCTGACACGTGCGCGTACATGCGCAGCATGATGATCACTTCCTCCACGCAGCAGCTCAAAATTGAACTATTTATTATTGTCAATCTTGAGACAGCACAGTGCAGGTATGGTAATGAGTTTACTAACGTCCACTAGATGGCACCCTCTTCCTTTTCATTTCCAATTTAGCTTCTCATTTTTCAGCTGATCAGCCGCCACTGAGGGATCCAGAACTACTAGATGCATGCTAAATACTAACCTAAGATAAAGGGCACTTTACCATATTAGATTTAAATGACCACAGAAAACAAACCAACAACTAAAAAGCAGCAGTTTAGTTTTCAGTCTTTTTATTCACTCAGCTTCGATGTGTACCAATCGGTGCCATGTTGCAGTAAAGATCTGCCACCTATAGGCATGGGAACTGGGGGGGGGGCATGTCCCCCCCCATTATTGCAGTCAGGTGCATTCATCCTTCCCAAAATTTACACAGTATTTATGGATCTGTCAGTTTTTCCGATATGTATCCCCACAATAGTAAACTCACTCCTACGCCCTTGCAGTGCCACCTACCTGCATTACATTTTTCATGTGCTTCACTTTTTCTTGGTCTTGCACAATGTGACTGTATCAGCAAGAATATATCAATCAACCAATCAATCAGTACCACTCAGCTGGTGGGAGGCTGGCTGTACCCACTATGCTTTGAGCCATGCGGTCAATATAGCGACCTTCAAGAAAACTAAAGATCTCGAGAATATAATCAGAAATATTGGACATCAAAAAGTCACATTCATTTCTCAGTGCGGTGAAAGAAGGTGTTTTACATGTTTTCGCTCGCTTGTGTGCTATAAATAATGCATTAAATATCTTATGGAATATAATCTAAATATTATAATAGTACCATAGCTTTGTTAAACAACTTTAAAGAATTGATGAAAGAATTATTAAACACTAGAATTAGTTTAAAGTGACTACTATTTTAGAATCTTTTAAAAGTTAAAGGCGTGGGAAAGAGACGAGCGCAGTCAAACTTCTCATCTGATGTTGCTTCATAAATTACAAGCAACAGCGTTGTGACTGAATGAAGATAATTCAGTGTGACGAGCTCTGAGTTGTCTGCTGAGGAGAATCGAGACTGGATGCTGGTGCCAGGGGCCATCATTTCTTCTTGCCAGCTTTCTTGGCATTTTTCTTGAGCTTCTCATCAGGAGCAGGGGTGAGGGCTGCTTGTTCCTGAGCAGCCAACTGGGCCTCCTCCAGAGCTTGTTTCTCTTCTTGTTCCCTTTTGATGTCCGCTAGATGACGGCTACTAAATGCTTCGCACTCTTTGCGTAGTTTCTTACAGCGCTGCCTCAAGGCTGCCTGAAGACAAGAGGCAGAGAGAAAGAAGTTAGAGAATTATGTCTAACCAGAGGGGAAAGCAGGTCTGCTTTACTTTGGCTCATTTTTGCGGTTTTGTTCCATTCTTCTGTCTCTCTGTTACTGACCTGCATGCTTTCATACATCTCCAGCTGACGTCTCATTAGTTCCTTCCTGCTGAACACCTCCCGTTTACCGTCCTCCAACACATTCTCGCGGACCAGGCGGTAAGTCTGGATCTTTTCAAAGCGCTCCCTCTGCCGGGCCTCTTCTATGTGTGAGTCTATTATTACTGGAGAATCCTTTTGGTACCTATATGCATGCACAAAAACTTAATGTATAAATTGTGTACAGCATGGTAAGTATATATACTGCAGTGCTGGATCAGGTATTAAACAAATATTGACTTCTCATACGTCATTGTAAACATATACTGTAGTTCCCATCTCACAAAATAAGAAGGTTTTCTGGGTCTTTGGTGAGCGTAAGGACACTGGCATGCATGTGTGTACACTAGCGTGAATCTCGATGCGCCCAGCAGTGCACCTTTGTGAGACAGATTCATATTAAGGACTAACACCTCTTTCTCTCTCTATGCTCATATTCCAGGCCACAGTGTCAGCAGCCACTGGTAGCTGGACACACGTGTTGGCGTGCGCAAGCGCACACTCACAGCGGGAGAGGATGGAGAGGTGATGGGAGAGGGGCACATCTCATTGGAGTAACGAGCTCATTGGGGTCCTGAAATAGCTCTCTAATTAAAAGACCCAAATATCATCTCATTTATCCTGGAGAGGGATGGACAGAGAGATGAAGAAAGGGAACAAGAGATGGTGTCAGGGAGAGTAATAGGAGACCCAGGGGGGGGCCGTGGAGGGAGATTCTTCCCTTTAAAACTCCTACTCTGACAACACAGACAGACACACATACACACACGCACTTAATACATAGCTCAATTTGAAGCCATCGGCTAGTCTGCTGGCTTAGCCTGTGGGGTGCAACCTTCTACTTTGGGGGGGCTTATGGTGAAGTCAGAAGATATCCAGAAGAAGATTTCTTGTTCTGTTGGTGGATCTTTTTTTTGTTGTTAAAAAAATCACTCAAATCCAAATTGTGTTCAGTTTACACTGAACCTTTATCTGTATGCAACCAACGTTTGCTCAAATATGACTGGTCAATCGAACTCTTACTGGTAGCAGGCTTTAAAGAGAAACCAAGAAGGTTAAAGGACTCAAATGCAGACTGATTCAACAGAAGGCGGGCCTTTATTTTGGTTCACAGTTCAAACTAAAGCCAAAAACCAGGAGCACAAACACAAAATTAGCCCAGGAGATCACAAAGGGAAAACATGGAGAATTTAACAGACACTGCAACAAAGAGTAAGGGGAAGACACATGGGGTGAGCAGGGAAGTAGAGACATCTGGTGTGGATATTTGAGACAATGAGGCGGTGGGAGGAAGTAAAACTAACTATTGCGCACAGAAGCAGGAGCTCGCTGACTACCAAAGTAAAACAGGCACTGGCTTAAAGTCACTAAACACGACAAAAAACTATCCTAATAAAGGAAACACTGAGGAAACTAAGCACAAATAGCGTAAATAGAATCACAACTAAAGCACGAGCCACAAATCCGACCAGAACCAAAGATAAACCCACTCAATAACACCAGCCTTAAAATACAGAAATCAGGACCCAAATGTAAGGAAATCAAGATGAAACCCAAACTCAGATTAACTAGAAAACTTAAAATACACAAAATACCCCAAACAAACAAACAAACAAACAGTAATGTTGAATGCAGCTCTTCACTTCTAGAAAAAATGTTGCTGCAGTAAAAGCTCTGTGAGATTACTGTTAGTCCTTCAGTAACTGATGTCAGCAGAGGAGCTGCTGTATTGTCATCTTGAGGTCTGAACCTTATTTAGCTATGCAGTTAAAACTGAAGTCAGACAGTATATTTCATGAATGACTATCTAATGTTCAAAGTACCCACTCAAACCAAGCAAGTATCAAATACTAGAACATGAATGATTAAGTGCCATTCATTCATATTCTTAACCGCTTATGCGGGATTGCTCACACGGTGAGACAGTGGGACGTCCAGTCCATCGCGGAGCTAAAACAGAGATACAGATAACCGTTCACACTCACATTCACACCTATGTAGAATCTCCAGTTAACCTGAGACGCATGTCTTTGGACTGTGAGAGGAAGCCCAAGTACCTGGAGAGAACCCAAACACAGCGAAAGGCACAGCGAGAATACAAAAAGAAAAAAAATAAAATAAAGTATAAAAACAACAACATAATAAAACACTTACATGCAAATAATTTAATTACATCCATAAAGAACCAGGCACAACTAAAAATGATGTTACCCACCTTATCTCCATACATTACACACACTGCTGTGCTCTGCAGTCCTTGCATTGCCCTTCCAGGCCATATTAAATATACAGTCTAACACTGCTGTTCATACTGCACCAATGGGAGCAAAGGTCATAAAGACAGGAAATCACTAACAATGTTCTGCAGATACTGTATGAACCAATATGCTCCTGAAAACAAGGACACTGACATATTCGCCCATATACACACACACACACACAAATACCCTAACGCCTAAAGCCTTGCAGCTAACTCTTAATTCATGCCCACAAATATACATTAGGCAACTAGACCGCATTGTGCATATTAACCATAGAACTTCAACAGAGGGGAAAACAAAAGGAGCCTTTTTAAAATACTTTCTTGGGTTGGCTGTGAGTTATTTTGTCATCTCTGTCTTCTAAACCTGCATGCTGGGACAAGCTGAACCCTCAAACAGATGGTAAAAGAGTGAAAAGGAGCTGAGATGGGATGAGAAGTACATCAGTGGAGAACCTGGTTAAGTGACTGTAGTCCAGGTGAGGATGGGAGCCGGGGGTGGCAGTCAGTTTCAGATTGGAGGGAGTGGGAGAGATGTCTGGACCAGATATTGAAGCAGCTGTAAAAGTACCAATAAGACAAGTTCTCATTACCGTAGTCTAAGTGATGTAAAAGAAAATCAGTGTCCACATAAATTTAGTAAATTTAGTATAATACCAGGGCCTTTGCTTTCCTCTGCATCACCACTCAATTTTTCCTGGACTCGGTTAAGAAATCGGAGACGAGACTGTAAAGCCTAAAAAGAAGACACAGTGAAGCGTTGTCTGTAGTGTATGTTTGAGTATAGATGAAGGCTGCATAAATAGGATTTTTTTAATTTCACTTTTGCTAAAAATAGAAATTACACAACATTTTCAAAATCATACACTGTGCATTCCAACAGAAGACAGAAAATATATTGGATTAAAAGGACTTCTGGATTACCTTGGCAGAGCGTCCTGGCTCAACCATCTCCCAGGCTTCTTTAATGGCTTTAATCTGGTCTATTCTTTCCGTGTCCTTCTTCACCTCAATGCCCTCAGTTTTGCTGTTGTCCGTGACAACACGCAGCATCCAGTTTGCCTTCGTTAGATCAAAGCTCTACGCAAACATACGCACACAGGGTGCAAAGCACCCACAGAAATAAAATAACACACACGCTGAGACAAACAAACATTAGAGCTGAAGTTTGGTTTGCTCCAGTATATTATGAGTATGTGTATTTCAGGGAGCAAGCCTCATGTCTCGCCTTTGTTTTAAACAACAGATCGTTTTTAGCTTCCTAGGAGATCATTTAGTGCCTTTTCTCCACCAAAGCTGCGCTTCCCAACAATATGAAAATGAAAATGGAAGAAGACCAGTATTATAAAAACCTGTAAATGTCACTGCTCAGGATTTAATGTGTAGCGCAGCTGAAAACAAAAAGATGCTATTACATGGATCAGAGATATATCAAGCGTCAGTGATTCTGACTGCTAAACCAGGACTGTTATTCTGACACTTCTGAGACTATTATTCACACTCACACTGCACGGTGAGTGAGTGTCATACAGAGATTTTGATTCATGCTGATCTGCATTAAGTGGCATAGCTGGATGAACATCTTCTGCACCTTCAACCCAAATGCTTCCATCCTGTACTCCTTGACTAAGTCTTACATGGCAAATATCTCAGCACTTTCTATTAACTTAACACATTACTGTGAAAAATACATTTAGATAAACATAGCTTTATATATATATATATATATACACACATATGTATATGTGTATAGAGATGTCTATAGGCTTTTATATTTCTAGTCCTGATTTGCAGTTGACAAACTTGCAGAGCTGTAGTGTTTTGTGTTGCTTGTAAGTGCTGTGGTAATACATTACCATCTCCTGCGCGGCAGCTGACTTTCCCTTTTTGGGTGCGTTAGACCTTTTCTCGTCACGACTTGGCGTACTAGTGGTGGATGAACGCTTTACGTTCTCAAGTTTGTTTACTACATTATGAGGCAGAGAATAAGAAGAATAGAAGACGTTTTCTACAAAACCTGCTGTTTATTTGTCTTCATGAATACTGGATACAATACAGTGCCCAGTTTTACATTATAAAAATAGCATAGCTATTAGGGAAAATGTCAGTATTTTAGATATTTTTGATCATTTTCTTTCTAACGCAAAAGTCTAAAATGCTTCCGTTTTAAATACATACCATGTCCATAGACATTCGAAAATATCAGGTGTTCACATTCTACTCAAAAAAGTAAAGCTCGTCTGAAGTGGGATACTGTAACACTGGCCATGCAGTGCATGCGCTGTGCACCTGAACGTGTGCTAGATGGCACTGTTGCACTTTAAACCTGAATCGGATTCAATCCCCAGCTTAGATGAAGCATTAACTATGAGTCTCACTTCTCTGATATAGAGGCGTAATAATCCATCATTTAGCTGACACCCTGCCATTCTGCCTGAAGAGCTTTGGTGAATGCTCAATGACTTACTCCTATCTCAAGTCATAAAAAAATGAAGTGCTAAAACTGGATGTAAATATCAATCTGTGTTGTTGTAATTCGGCCCAAAAAGGATGCTGAAAACTGATTTAAGTTGTGCGTTCTTGAAGAAGCTGTAAGGAAAACTGCCGTGTGTTCTCATGGTAACGCTGTAATGAGGCTCGCTCCTTTAGCAGTAGAACTTAAAGCAAATATGTGAAGACGTGCATGCATTAAACATATGCAGTGCCTTTTTCTTCCTTTTGACTGCAGCTTGTTAAACTGCCTGTTAAAGAGGTTTCAAAGCTTGGCGTCACACGTAGTGTGTGCTTATCCATGTACTGTAGCATGTAGGGAGCATGATCAAGGGCAGAGCCTCACCACTGAGACAGAGTTAAACTGGGTGAAATTAATTCACTTTCCTGCTGAGATATTTCCCAGGGCACCAAAGGGCAAGAGCCAGCTTCATTTGACATCCCACTGACCCATTTTCATAAGCTTAGGGAAAACACAGAGGTTTTGTATGGACACTGGCATATACATAGATAGATGTGGACTAATATCAGCCTATGCTGGCAAAAATTTTAACATGCTCACATCCATTTATGAAGGGAAATGGCATGGAAACGGACAGATAAACACTGTATGTTTAGGGCAGTAGCAAATGAAATTTTATACACTGACACACACGTGTCACCTGTGGATTTCATACCATGTGAACTGAATAATTAAATGAGTAAGTATAAGGAATGTTACCATCAGCCACAGGAAAAAAAACAATGAGAATTCAATCACAGCAAACTGGCTTTTCTCTCCAGGCATTCATGCACGCTTTCCCCATGCAGCACCCCATTCAATTCAGCATCGACAGATGCTGCGATTATTTCATCTCCTTCCATTTTTTAAAGAAGCTTCAACCAATTTCAAAGCCCTGATTTTTCAATTGATCCAATTTGTATAGAATGATTAAAGACAGAGAATCAGAGCCGGTGGCAGAGGACAGGATTACTGCCACAGCCAGCGACTACTGGGCACAAGAAATCACACTCTGTGATCTGCAAAAGCAGCTGCATTCATTTGGCTTTCATTAGACTTGTGATTACAGGCCTATGGCAAGTGGAAGCAAAGAATAAACTGCGTCTGCCTTGGCCCCTGACACTGCCTACTGAGTATCACCCACATTTCAGACTGAGCACAAAATAAACTGTGCAAAAACAAACATTAAGGGCTTAGTGGAAAAATCCATTCAGAACCCAGTTTTTCAATGCTGACAACGTTTTGACTGCAATCGTAAAAAATGAAACTGCTTTATGGACCATTACAGGCATATTTGGGCACGATTCATGGAACTATAGTGAGTTATCTAAACATAAGGAAAAAGATGCAAACAGGGTTTCTTTCTTGGCTATCTCCTTGGAAACCGATGTGGTAATAGTGAATGTGTTAAGCATGTACCTTGTGCTTCATTGTTCTCCGAGTCTTTGAGTGAATGGGCAAAAGCCAACTGAGTGTCATCCAGATGCCAGGTCTTATAAAGCACCTCTGCCTGCACCACGTACTTATGATCCTGTGAAACACAAACAGTCTGTGTATAACACCCACATTGGAGTACAATATAATTTGTACACACACACACACACACACTGATACACTGATATTCCAAAAAAAAAGGCAAACACAGTCTGATGTACGCAGCATACAGAAACTATAAACTAAAGCCAACATGACTTAATGATTTACTGTAAACATCCACCTGCTACCTTTGGAGGTGCTCAGACTTCAGGGAGATAAAAAAAAGACCTAAATCTCTGCTGTTGTGGTGAACACGTAAAGCACATGTTTACCAGGAAAGGAGAGTGAAGGCAGAGGGCTAGTTAGCCAAGATTATATCACAGTAGATACCTCCCACATCCATCACGCTGAACAGAAAGGACAGCATTTAGACAAAACTGCAAGAAGTAACTCAAGTGAGTAAGAAAACACAGTAAAAATATAAAACTGCTATATTTTCGGGGGGTTTTCATTCGCTTACACATATCTTTGAGTCCACCCCCCACTTCTACTATAGTCTTTACAATTAATCTACTGTTACAAGGCGTCATTATGTGTGTTGTGTGTGTGTCGCTGTGGCAAACAATAGTGCTCTACTCACTGATCCTCTGCTCTAAGTCTTTACCTGTTCTAAGCTCTAATCAATAGCTGCTATCAGTGTGGTCTGACATGATCTGTCTCAGTGCTACTGACTCACTGTGTTACCAGAAAAAGGCCTTAAAACACACGCAGGCTGAAACCAAAGCAAACGTCTTGATAGGCCTATAAAATGATATGTCGTCGTAGGCTTAATTCACTGCTTTAACATTAACTGTGTGCGCTTGTGAGAATTTGCTGAGGAAACACTAAAGGGATTAATGCTCACCAGATGCATCGCTGGAAGAGAAATTTCACAGCAGAAGGAAATAATAATAATGATAATAAAAATCATAACAGCCTCTGTTCATTGTGTGCGTGTGCATATGAATGTGCGATGGCACACATCTATAGAACATAATATATGCTTTTGCAACCTTTAAACTGCGAGAACAGGTCTGTTAGATGGGGGGTGGCAGAAGGGGGGGGGGTCTTCAGACATTACAGTGAGTCATAAATCATGCACAAATCACTGCTCCCTGACAAGCACTGATAAGCCAGACAGTAACAAAACCACCCCGCCAGTTTCTGCTGCTCTCCTCTTCTTGTCAAATTGTGTCTCTGAGAATGTGAGTGTGGGTGAGTGTAAATTTGCATGCCTGCGTGCGTGCGCACGTGTGTGTGTGTGTGTGTGTGTGTGTGTGCATGCGTGCGCGTGCGCGTGCTAACAGGCGTAATCTGGCAGAAAAAAATGATATCAACAGGCAGCAAACACGTGGGTGAGAAAGACAGAGAGGGAAAGTGAGATGGCCGTGCAAGTGAGAATAGTTAAGTGTTTGAGCAACAGCAGATACCACGCAGACAGTTGTCAGTGATACCATAGTCTCTGTGGGAGGCTGGTACTGGTCAGATGAGGATTTAGATTCTTTAACTGCGCTGCCTTTTCCATCTTTTACAAGGGGAGTGTTCTGGGAGGGAGACCGCTCCTGTTTCTTCTCTTCTGTGCAAGTTGAGTCTGTAACACAAAAATGGAATCTATTAACGCTGATTAAAGACAAGAGTATTTAATACACTCGTAAATATTTTTGAAGCATTCCAGCACCTTCTCTAAAGAAGTGCAACATTTTAAAGCCTATTTCTTATTATTTTAACATTTTGATAAGTTTGAATAATTATAGCATAATAGGCAGACTGCTCGCGGATTCTACGGTGGGTCAAGGGTGGGTTTGTGCTGTGCTAAAAATGCAGAGAGTTTTTAAACATCCACCACATCCATCGATGGAACTATATCACATGCAAAACAAAACTAATAACCAAAAAAGCCAGAAGAATTTCAGTCCACAATGCTCTCATTAATTATTTGCTATGGTTACCGAACCTAATGACTCCTCACCTTTGTTTGCCAGGAAGAAAACAACAGGAATCACCACATGGCCCTTCCCAGTTTTGCTGGCTATTTGTTTCTCATGGTCTAGAACGGATAGACGTATCAATACATCTGGCTGGGAAGTCTGCAGCTGAACAGTTCCTAGAATGTTTGTTGTTACATCTACAGTGTAACTGTAAAAAATTTGACATCACAGCATTAGTCTCTCAGAGCCCCTGTTTTTACCCTTTTATTAAGTTTAAAACAAAAAAATGTAAGCATGTAAAATGTTCTCGTACCGACATATAATATTTTTGTCATTGGGAATGTAATAATCCCGGAATTCCTTTACTGAGAACGCACTGACTGGAGTCACACAGGACAGCTTTGGAAGGGGTTCTTTTGAGCCAATCAAGCGCATCATCCACTTTGCACCAATAATGGGTAATTCAGGTGTGACGGCCTCTGCTACGAAGGTATAACCGAGCTGGGTCAAGGGATAGAGAGGTCATTGTAAAACGATGGTTTATTTTTAGGAGGGGGTGTTTGACAGATAACAACACAAAGAAGTACAATAAAGAGTTTTCAAAGAATTTTCACACACACACACACACACACACACACACACACACACAGAGAATGAGCTGTTTTCAGTTGTTTCATATCCACATACCTTATTGGGTTGGTAGACATGGGGTGGTACTCTGTTGAACACCAGGTCCACCTCCTTTCCTGTGTCATTATTTATGACATGCAGCAGACCATTGGGGATTGGCGAAAAGACCTTTGGAACCACCAGCATCTCCTCAGAAACCAGGAAAACCTCTCTAAGAGCCAATAAAAATGAAGTCAAAGAAACTTCATTTCTTTGACATTTTGAGAAATAACGCATTTCTCAAAATGCGTTATTTGGTATAATCTGAAATATCTTTCTAAACATCATTTAGCTTTTCCAGCGTAAATTAGAACTAAATACACTACTCAAAGACGGGACATTATATACAATAAGAAGGAGACATGGCAGTGTAACACCGAAGATAACACTTGTCCTAACCCTGCCCCAAAAGCCTGACACATGTGAATAAAAAGTCTGGGTCTCAGCTTACTCTATCTATAACCTGAGTTAGCACAGTGTTTATTCTCTTGTGAGAAGTAGCAGAACTTGAGAGGACTGAGCCATTAATAAAGCTCTAACATCATAAAACTTTGCACATTCATTTCAAAACTGTAATTTTCAAGGAGGAACACGATGGCTGCTGAGTGGCAAAACATGCTTCTAAAGGATTTTGCTCAAAGGCAAGATAAGGGGACAATAAGGGGGTCATTTACACCAGGATTTTCCAGACCAGGCTGATAATTCTCTTTCACTGAGTCTACAATGTTCTCTGACCTAAAGACCAAGATCCACGAGCTGGCTGTTTCTGGAAGAGAGACGGTATACTCGGCAAAGGTGATTCTGGTCGATTCATCCCGTAGACATGGGTAGAGGTTTGCATTCCTCTTAGAATTTTTGATAATATCCCTGTGCAAGAAACACAGAAGGTGCACATTTAGAAATTTCAGCTTAAAATAAAAACATGTCATGAATACATAGTTGTCATTTAAAATAAAGCTATGCACCGATGACAAAGTCCCCGAAAACAACCTGCAGCTCCTTCATGAGCAGACGAGACGCACTTTGTTTTTCAGTGTGATCTTTGACTTAAGTGGTTATTTCTGTCAGTTAAGAAAAACACATGCTCAAAGGTTCACAACAAGCCCCCCCAATCCACCGTACACACATTGATTGAGCTCACGCACACACATACATCCCCAGGCAGCGGGTCATTCGGCAGACGCTGCTAGCTGATTGGAACGGGGAGAGTATAAACAGCAGATGGTACCACTGGGAAAAGATGGAACACAATGTGGAAAATGCTCCCTGCATGGCCCCCACAGGCTGCCACAACCAGGAGAGGGAGCAGATTCTGGGCATGCAGTGCAACAGAGAGGCTAAACGCATGCTATGCAATATACACAGCATTGGCACTGGACTGCATTCACAGTGCTTTCATGTTCTTTCAAATAATTGTGTTGACAAATCTGCTATGTGAGCATGAGTCACAGTGTAAGCGCACCAATATGTGTGTGTATATATATATATATGTGTGTGTGTGTGTGTGTATATATATATATATATTTTTTTTTTAATTATTACTTATTAATTATTACTTACAGTCACAGCTATCACGCACTTTTACAAAGCTAATTTGTTCATTTACCTTAGCAAGAAAGCTGCATGCTTGGGTGCATTCAATTCAACTGTCGGCCACACGTCTGAGAGGATCATGGATGCACTGAGGTTCTTCTTCGTTCCTGGATGACATGAGCACACGCACAGAAAAGCAGTCTCTATTAAAGATGAAAGACAATCCATGTTGCTGTCAAACACATGACAAAATAATTGAAGTTGGCTTAGTTCTGAGTGGGAAACAGAAATTGCAAAGTGCATTTTTGCTTCATTCAGTGAGATGCTAATAAGAAAAGATTATTCTCAACTTGACACTAACTTTAACACACCTGACATGTAGCCCATCAGACAGAACGGAATCTTTGACAACAAATGTAATCCTATGTGCAGGTAAGATTTTTTTCTTTTCACATAGCAAAGGTGTGCTCAGTTTCTCTTTTCTAGCGTGACTCCAAACTGACCATTATAATCTACCAAGAATGGCAACTGAGAGATGACGGGGTGAAATCAAAAGAGTGAAATGGCATTTAATCAACGACATATTTATTTAATATTATTTTAATTTTACGTGTAGCTGAAACCTTATGGTACAAATGCTAAAAGAGTGGAAGGAAAGAGAGCAAAAACAAAAAGAGAGAGTACAAATTTTGGGGAAACACAGAGGTGCTTGAAGTAGGCAGTGTCATGATCACGCACTAAATGTGGCCATCTAAGATAAGAAAATTCCAGTTCTTACAGGCTTTGAATGAATGGATTCTCAAAGTGTTGTTAGACAGTCAGTGTTATGATGAGTGCAACTCTAAAAGCTGCACCTTGTGCTTTGCCTAGTCATGAAATAGATTTGAGAGAACTTAACTGTGTAAGGCCAATTTCATAAAAGTCAAGCTGTTCAGTTTGTGCATGTGCACGCGCTCATACTAATGCCACACGACCACCAGCGTTATATTTTAGCAGTGCTGGCAGATGGACGCTAATGATGTGGTACTTTGGATGTCTGAGATGCTCAAGCCACATTTTCAAGAAATGGGAAATTAAGAACACTCTCATTTACGCTGTACTACAGCGCTGCTTTAGGCAAATCCTGCATTAACGAAACTGTCCATACACCCATATGTACAAGTTCCTCAGAGGGGTCAAAGTGTCACGTGCTGTTGCCCGGAGAAGACACGGCAATAAACAGAGCATGTCTGTGCAGTATATCACCTACAGTGTTTCCTCGGGAATCAACAAACAGTGACGGACCTTCTCATTAGGATAATTACTGTTACATTACCTCGAAAAACACATCAAAATATTTTAGCTAAAACTGAGGAAAATTTCTAATTTGCCAGAAAATGTCTCAAAAGCAAAGCTGAGACTAAAATGGTACATTATTTCCAAGCAAGACTGCCAAACATATTTACAGAGGAAGAGCTGCTCGGCACTGTCTCTGTGTAATCTCTCATTTTTTTCCTAGAACGTGCCCACTGTTGCCGTGTTTTCTCTTCCCTGTTTTTCTCTTGATGTCACTAATGAACGTCAGTTGGTGATTCTGGAATGTTGTTTGCACATGTGTATGATGTGCATGTGTCCTCTACGTCTGTGTATTCCCGATGTGGCTAGCCTCCATCCGTCAGGGTTTATTAGTAAGAGTGGCAGTCTCATCTATACATATTTGTGTTGCTGCTCAGGAGCTCGATATATGCCAGCAGGCTAAATCATACCATGAACGCGTGAACTAGAAGGTGTCTTGTGTTGGTGTGTGTGTGTGTGCGTGTGTGCGTGTGTGTGTGTGTGTGTGATGGTGGAGCTTAAAAATAAAGGATAATCTACAAATGAAATGCAGACCATCTTGTGTTTTTGTGGGTCATTCTGTTCATATTTTAGTTGATATATTCTGTGTGTGTGTACATGGAGTTGTTTACCAGGTTTTGAGGCATTAAGGATCTCACGCACAAAGTGCCCTCTGAATCCAGCCTGCAGAATGGTCACTGCCTTGACCTCTCTGGCTGTTGGCTTCCTGTCTATCCACATTTCTGGGGGTTCTGAATTTGCATCTACTTAACAAAGCAGAATGAGGGCATAAAAACAGCAAACTGTGGGTGAAAATGAATTAATCAAAAGAGTGAAATGGCATTTAATCAACAACATATTTATTTAATATTATTTTAATTTTACGTGTAGCTGAAACCTTATGGTATTTTTTATGTCAACAATTTTGAACTTTACATTTACTGTTGTAACCTTAGTGCAACTGCCAGAGACTGACTTTGACAATTACATGTTTTATCTATGTACGTAACATGAGAACATTTGCAAGCAAACAGCTACATGAAGGGGCGTGTTCTTCAGGATCAGCGGTGAAGCGTGAAGGGTTGGCAGTGAGAGCCTGTACAGCAAACTGCTCCTCTGCTTTCAACTTCCTCCCCAGAGCCTCACACAGCATGTGGTAAACTGCCAAGTTAAACACCTGTAAACACCAACACACATAGAGTCATGGTTAAAAAGAAAACACACCCTCTGTCAATTCCAAGTGCTTTACAATTTAGGACATAATAATAAAAAAAAAATAAGCAGGTCTTAAAATTAGGTAAATACAACCTGAGATAAACACCAACACACAGCATATTACAACGTGTCATTATTTATTTAACAAAACCAAAGCTAAAATGCAGAAGCAGTGTGTGAAAAACTAAGTACACCTTTACTACTTCTATAGGAATTCAGAGGGTAAGTAGGAGCCAGGAGCTGCTAATCAAATAGACTTGATTAACAGCAAGTGTGACCCTTCAGGTGTGTGTTAACATAATGCCATGGCGGAACAACAGCAGCAATGAGCAATTAAAGAGGATGTACTTTCTTTTTACCACAACTGCATTGTAACTACATAACTTGTGACAGACCATGTTTCGTAAAACATAATCCAGTAGAATGCATTTTTTGACATGAAGAATTAGCAGCTCTCAGCTGTCAATGAAACGCCAAAGGTATAAAGAATGCTAAGGTATATAATCTGTGTACCACCAAAGGTGAGCTACCTTGCAGTGTTCCCATTTTTCCAAGGTGGTGTTGATGTTTTGGGGACAGTGAGTCTCTTCCAGCATCTTTCTGATTGCTGGCTGCTCCTGCTTGTCACTAAAGGAAGCCACCAATCTGGACAGAGCCCTAAAGATAGAATGGGCCTGCTCAGTGAATAGAGCACTTTCCTGTTAAAAAGAGAAAAGCAGTTGAGAAGCATTTCAATTGTGTTTAGTGCTGAATTAAACAGAAATGGGACAGTGACTCAGTAGGACTGGAATACCAATACAATCTGGTGCACCTTCATCATGAAGCAAATCAGAATTGCTTATAGGACACTTGCGATATACATAAACAGTGCTAGACTAAGGATAAACAATCAACAACAAACAAACAAGAAAAGATGAAACATATGCATTCCACTACACAAAGCAAGAATAAAAGTGTGAACGCAGAGTCACTGTCTAACATGATGGGATTTTTTAAATTGAAGCTGGAGTATACCCCATTCAAAAATGCCATAGCGAGGACATTGCAACAAGGGCAATGTTATCCTTTCTGTCACTATGCTCCCAGTAAGCTCTGTTCTTTTTTTAAATAATGTCGTGATTTAGTTTGAAAGGTTGCATATCCCCTCCTCTTTTAGTTTCCTTCTTAGTATTTCAGTTTCAGTTGTTTCTCCACAAAATATCACAAGATATGTTCTTAAATTTAGAGGGCTAGTGACTTTATGTGTTTAATCAGCCGCTATATTTCTCAGTCAATATGGGCCCCTTTGACCCTTTTTGTTTATGAATATTGTATCACCAAATGGATCACTTCTATTTTTGTGAAAATTTCCCTGGACACAAAAGAAAATGAAAGCAGTATACATACAGTATCACCTCTTACATCAGAAATGTGATGGTGTATCTTTCTAGTAGCAGCATGTGGCAGAAAACTGCTGCAGAATAATATGAAGAAGGGAGGCCGATCATTCCGAAAACTGCCTCTTACTATATTGGAATTGCCATCATTGTGAACTGATCACTACAGTCACCTTTGTAAGGTGTGGCATGATGGTTTCTTCCTCTCCAAAGATGAATGGTGTCTTGCTGCAAAGATGGACGTGGTAACCCAATGCTGCATTTATGTGGATGCACAGCACATGCCGCCTGAGGGGAAGAGATCAGAGAAATTGCATTCTGGAAGCAATCACACATTTACTGCACTTTCCGAAAACCTGTGGTTCCCAGCCTATTCGGATTGTGACCTTTTAAAGAGTAGCTAAGTCTGTACACAACAGGCTAGACACGTTGTCATTAGTTCAACCACAGAGTGACGTGTCCTTCTTAGGTTTACTTAGATTTAACAAAACCATCTGACTCTCTGTGACGCCACTGTTTTTGATAATAGAAACTACAAAATAAAAGGGAAAGCCCTTTTCTTTCTTAATATTACAACTGCTATGTTTCTGTCAAGTAATACCGACTAGGTCACACAGTCAGAGGTGCAGTAGCCTAATGTCTTCTCTGCCAAGTACAGTACCAAGCTGAGTTCACAGGGCCTGGTCAGGCATGAGAGAGTGGAGCTCCACTTTCTTGGCCCCATTAGCTTTACATAATTTAGCCATCACAGCCTAACTAGATGGATGAGCACTGAAGCAGAGCTGGGCTAGTGCTGTAGAAACATTCAAATGGGAAATAAATGCGAGCGAGAGAAAAGAAGATGAGGTGATTGGAAGAGAAGACAGCAAGAAGAAACAAAAATAGAAAGTGAGACAAAAGAGTAGCCTTAAAACAAGTTACAATACATTTGAAGATGGGCACAGAAAGAGAGCTTTAAAAATGACTGCTGCCCAGAAGCAATATCAGAAATTATGTCTTTGAGAGATAATACTGTGAGGCGTATGGGCATGGTTAGCTGAGTGCTATGTGTGTGATTATGGCTCAGTGGTAATTGCACTCCTCCATACCTGCACCTGACCCCAGAAACTAGGCCCTCTGCTTCTAGGCCAAGTCACACCCAATAATAGAGACTAGGACAGATGCTTTTTACTGCTTTTCAGAGCATCTGAGGTAGGCAGATATCCTCTGCAGGGTACCCTCTGCAGGATATTCTACAGCTACACAGAGCAGATCTTTGCTTAGCTGTAGAAATCCCAACAAGTGTGAAATATGCACATTTTCTTCTCTGTCAAAAGATCTCAAGGCTGCTATCCAAAAAAAAAAATCACCCATTATTAGAACAAGTTCTCGTGATGACAATTACATATCACTTAGGGTAATTTAGGGTTCTGAGTGTTAACATGAAGGTGGAGAAATGAAGTGTGAAGAAACGTGGAAACATGATATTTTTGATGTTTCAATGCATAACATGAAAATGTAGTCAGAAGATAAGGTTTAAGGCTTCATATTGATGAGATTAGGTTATACACAACTGTAAAGCTTTTACCTAGTATCATATATTGAGTGTATTTTTTTAGGAACACATGCTATCCCCAAAATCCTAGGAAGAAGAATCAAAAGTGCTGCGATATCACATGCAATATGGCGCATATGAGGCATAGTAAGGTCATACTACACACCGTTACTGATCTAAGCTTATAATTTTGATCAAATCTTAATATTAATCAGTTCTGTCCTACCCTGAGGGTAAGTTTAACACAGATGCCTTTGTGGAGGTGGTCTTGATGGAGAGAACTGGCAGCTGAGACTGCAGACTTGTCCAGGAGTGTGGCAGGGCAATGAGAACTGCAGACCTACGTGCTGCTGACATTTCCTGTTCTATAAAAGTGGAGAGGAAAAAATGTGCATTGGTGGCACTCTGCAGGCATATAACACAATCATAGTGGCTCATATTCATAAAATACAAGTACAAACGAACCCAGAATGTAGATCAAATGTGGCTTTGATACATGGTTCATGCATGATGTCAAGGAGAATCATGAGTCCCTGTGTGTATGTGTGTGTGTGTGTGCGTGTGTGTGCGCGTGTGTGTGTGTGTAGCATGTGTTGATAAGCCCTTACTCTGCTCAGCACTAGGTCCCCAGAGAAGAAGAGGAGAGAAGCTGATGAGGATCTGGGAAGGTTGCAGGCTGTCCACACACAGGTAATAAGTGCCTCTCACCTCTGGACACTGCTGGTAGAAACACACATACAGACACGGAAAAGAACAATTGGAAGCGAGAAAGAGCAGAAAGCCATAGGGAGACATGGCAGATAAACTGATAGAAGGGTGGCTTAGTGGAACAGAAGCTGAAGGAAAATTCAGAGGAGAGAAGAGAGCATTGTGGCGGGGGGATTAAAATAGAAAGAAAAAAAAAAAACAGGGGAAGGGAACATGGAGGGAGAAAAAAAAAAAAA
>VUQK01019079.1:8455-20527 GCA_015106715.1 Bujurquina vittata | reverse complement strand
TAAACACACTTAAAGCAGTCAGCCATGAATCTAAAAAAAAATGCCTTGACAGACCAAGTAGCTTAATAGGTGAAGTCAAAATAACTGACTACAAGAGTGGAGTGATTTTACACCTAGAAACTGTTCCCCAATTAGATTTAAGGGTGTAAATAGTAAACATTTTTTTTTATCTTTAACACCCACTGCTACTATGGGATTTCACTGCATTTTAACAATATTGTGTGATATAACAGCAGTACCTAAGGTGTTAGATAGTTTAAAAACACAGTGACATATTAACATGGAGCAAGGAATCACGAATATACAGTACTACTCGGGAAATAGCTGCAGGATTTTTTGAAGCATGTGCAAACATACATGGAAACACAGTATATAAGGTAATTCTAACCCTAAAGTCATTATTTGCTGTAACCGCCTTTATTCTTCAGCACATACTGAGGCAGCTTTCTTGTGATTTCTTAAAGTAGTCTTCAGGTATAGTGCTCCAGGCTTCTTGAAGGACATTCAAAACAATTCTGGGATTTTATTACTATCACTATCACTATTTATTACTATGATAAAGTTCCCATGTGTGTTCTTCTATCCAGGGGTGCTTTTACTGCATTCCCGGTGTGTTTGGGATCACTGACATGCTGAAAAATGAAGCTGTTGCCAGTCAGATGCTTTCCAGATGGTATTGCATGATGGATCAAAATCTGATGGTACTTTTTTCCATTCATAATTCCATCTATTTTGACAAGATTCCCAACACCACTGGCTGAAATGCAGCAACAAACCATGATAGAGCCTATACTGTGTTTTACAGATGGCCGTAGACCCTCACTTTCGTGTCTCCCTCTTGACCTCCTCTGTACATATTGAAAACCATTTAAACCAAAAACTTCCCATTTGGATTCATCGCTCCGGAAGACCTGTTATCACTGATTGTCAATACAGTTCTTGTGTGAGTTGGCATACCACACTTCCACTGTGACCATTTCTGATTGGGCTTCAGTGAACACTGGATGGATCAACTGAAGGGCCAGATGCATCTCTCAGGTCTTTACTGGGTTTTTCCCTATTTCTTAAGGACATGACTTTAAGCTACTGTCTGTCTGTAGATAGGTTTTTAGGCCTGACACTTCTTCTTTGGTCCTCCACTTGTCCAGTTTCCTTAATTTTTTATAAGGACACACTGCACACCATGTTGAGATATGTCAGGGTTTTTTGCAAATAGCTCTTTGGAAATCACCTTGTTGGCATAAAAAACTCTTTTATGCCTATCAAACTGCATTATCTTTGGAGTGTTTTGAAGATTAAGCTAAGGAAATGGGAACAAATTATATGTTTTTGGGATAGGCTACTAGTAACAAAGTGCCTAACGATAAAATGTAAAGTAGGTTCTTTGCTATATTTACTTTGTGTAAAAATTGTTAAAATCTTAAATTAAATATATGCAATTCTTAGGTTAGTGGCACATTAAATATTCATGTAGAGATTCTCATGTAAACATGGTGGTGCTATAGCGATCACACTGTGTGTGTATGTATGTTGTTATTGCATCAGAATGTGAATCTGTATCCTCCAGATTTTGCAATATCTGACTACAATCTCTAGCAAGTGAAATTTAAATTTCATAGCTGCAAAATTCTGAAGAGCAAAACTTGGATGTTATGAGCTAGTATGGATAGGTGGCCAATAAATCAGATGGAATAGTGAAAAGGCATACCATGTGACTGAACCCAAAGGAAACGTTATGTAGTCGAAAAGGGTAGTAGCCAGCACACACCACTACCTCAAGGTCACCTGAGAAACACACACAGTGAACAATAATGGGTATAGGTAAACTATTTTAAAGAAAGTACATTTGATTGATTCTAAATAATCACATTGATATAGTGAAAATACTATATATGAATTAAATTAAATCCAACAAAAGACAAAATATAGGTGAAATTTTCTAATCAATGTCATATGAAATGCTGGAGATTAGAAAACACTAGTGTCCTCCATGAGTATAAATAAAACAATGAAGCTATATCGAGGTTCTTTAGGGGTTTTTTCCCCTTTAGTGCATCTTAGAGTATATCACATAAGAGCACATGGGCCATGTGGAAACATGGAAAATCCATTTGGCGGGCTACGGTGAAGAGAGATGGGAACACTGCCGGGCTAATATAAAGGCTACACATTAAAAATTGAAAAGAGAAGTTGTTCTCACATTGCCTGGTGATTCCTGCATTTCAGTGGAATTTCACAGTGAGCACCAAAACAGCGAGACAGTGGGGGAACATGTAGGTTCTTTTAGTGATTGCATGAGTAGAAAGGGACAATGCAGTACACTTCCCTCAAGCACAAATGTTTTGTGAAGTAATATCACCTTTGCATGTGTGTCATCACATTATGTTAATATGCAACACTTGAATTATCACAAACAAGTGGGACTGTGGCAGAGCACAGGGGACAGTCTGCTGTCAGAAAGAGCAGGTGCATCCATGTGAGAGAGAAACAGATAGATTTTAATGTATACAGCAGTCCAAAATGGAAAAAATGTCACCCAAGAGTGTTTGAATTCAGTACTCTGAATACAATACATGTAGGTTTAAATACAAGGGGAAGCCTTTGTTCCACATAATTACCTGTTCTGTCCCTTCACCTTCAATATTCAACACCGGAACGTCAGCTAATTTCTCCAATAGTTAACTTTTTGGGGGACGCAACTGGCATTCTCAACAAAGCATTTGAATTAACTGTATAGCCTTGAAAGACATTCTATTTCTACTATGACCTGAAACCACTCCAAGGAACGAATACTTTTGCGAGGACATGTTTTGAGAAATTTTGTCTTACTCAGATAACCACAGTTTACCGGGGAAGCTCTTTTGCCCTACGGGAACACCAAATAATTTACCCTTCTACTGCTCCCTCTGCTGGTTTATTTATGGTCCATCATAAACACGTTAACCCTCTGCACTCCATAATATATGGAGAGCAGACCTCACAAAAAACAGGAAGTTATTCTTCATGCAACATGAAAGAGGCCCCAAGGCTGACAATCGAGCTCAGAAAGTTTGGTATTTTGAAGTACAGCAAAGTAGAGACTGAAGTCCTGGAGTCTGTTCTGTCCTGAAGTAAATCCCTAGACCAAAACTGTGATTGTTACAAGGTGGATTTCTTTTACTATATAAGGCAATCATTTATATTTGTGAGGTTTTCTGTATGGGCTCCATACTTAAATGAAGTAGACCATGTTCTACCTCTCTGCCAAGTTTCACAAAATTTAGCTTGGTACTTTTTGTATCATTTTTGGTGACAAACAGACTGATATTCAAACAAACAGATAAACTGTCACTGAAAACATACCCTGGCTTCTGCTGTGCCTTGGCAATGGACATATATATCACATATACATGCTATATCAGCCAAGGAAATATAGATATGGCATTTATATTCATTAATACAGCACAATTACTAACACAGGAAGCAGAAATAATTCAGAAATCATGTGCTGATAAATTAATTAACCGAGCAAGAAAGCAATTCTGTGCATACAAATTATGACAGTAATGGTTGATTGCATTGGCCTACACACTCAATTAAATGTGCAGGCAGAGTGTGTAATTGAGACGCAAGTTTGCAAGTATGTATATTTGCCTAATTATTTGTCTCTCTGTGACTTTGTGTCTACTTGTTGAGTGTGAGGCCCAATATGTACCTTTACATTTCTCTGACTCCAGCAGCTGACTCGTATTGTCACTTAGAGTGGAGTCCCTCCGCACAGCTGTGTCTGCAGGCCCAGGCTTTGCCACTGGCAAGCTGTCATCCAGGTGTTTAAATGCAGGAAGGGAGTGCAGTAAGAACTCCCAAATTTCTCTCAAGTGCACTGACCTGAGAAAGAGTGGAAGACAATATGATCAGTTCAGGGTTACATACGTTTAACTGTAAAGTTAAAACCTTTTTATTTGTAACTGATGGGAGCTTTAAGGAGGTTCTGTGTGTATTTTTCTTTTTTGTGAATTTTAAGCAACATTGCCAGGACCTACTTTTAACTCTCCCTCTCACTCACACACACACACACACACACACACACGTAATGACAAGTCCAATATCACATAAAGCATACTGTTGCTTTGTGTCTAATGAAGTTTCTGTTCCTGTTCCTGTACTGTCTCTTTATTTTGCAATATAATAGGCTCCCGTATCCACAGTCATGTGAAAATGTAAGAGTACATCCCAAGGACATTATCAACTTTTTCATTGAAAAAAAAACAAAAAAAAACGAGACTTTGATATAGGCGCGATAGTATCACACAGTTTCTGCAGCACACGCATGACGTGAAACTCCCATTCCACCACACTCCCAAAGGAGCTCTATTGCATTGAGATCTGGTGACTGTGGAGGCCATTTAGGTACAGTGAATTCATTGTCATGTCTACAAAACCAGTTTGAGATCCTTTTAGCTTTGTGTCACAGCGCATTATCCTGCTGGAAGCAGAAAATGGGTACACTGTGGTCATAAAGTCACTGACGTGAGCAGCAACAATACTCAGGTAGGCTGTTGCGTTTAAACAATGCTCACCTGGTACTAAGGGGCCCTAAAGCGTGCCAAGAAATGATCCTCCACACCATTACACCACCAGCTGCCGGAACCACTGATACGAAGCTGTTTTCACATTGTTTATGTCAAATTCTGACCTCACCATCTGAATTCTGCAGCAGAAATCGTGACTCATCAGACCAGGCAACATTTTTCCAGTCTTGTTTGGTTATGTGGGAAAATCCCAGCAGATCAGCAAATTCTAAAATACTCGGACCCGCTCACCTGGCACCAACAACCATGCCATTTTCAATGTGACTTAAATCACTTTTCTTCCTCATTTTGATGCTCAGCTTGGACTTCTGCAGATCATCTTGACCATGTCTGCATGCCTAAATTCGCTGTTTTTTCCCCCATGTGACTGGCAGATTACACATTTGCATTAATGAGCAGTTGGATAAGTGTATAAAGTAAGTCATAAAGCGGCCGGCGGGTGTATAATTTATCAAAGATAAAGTGATATAGAACATGCAATGCAGATACTGTAGATAGAAAAGTAGAACCTTACTTTATCAGACGGGTTTCTGGAATCCAGCTTGTGAGGGTGTGGATAAACGTAAGCTCGCCCATCTCCTCGCGGACATCTGTGTGCCAACTGAGAAACAAGCACAGAAGAACTTTTTTCTTTTTTGTTCAAAAATGTGCAGCAAACCACGCACACTACTCAAACCACCTGTTTTGGCACTGGCGCTGTTCTCAAACTGATCATGTGAGGTGATGGTTTCAAGGCGGGAAATTACGTGTTTAATGTGACTGATGGCAGGGTGGTTAAATCACGAGAGTGCTGTGAGAAGAAACATTGAATGTCTCTATCTCTTTTCAAACATAGTGAAGAACTGTGTGTTTACTGTCCTTAGATTCCCATCATGCTTTTGAATGACAACTGACAATTAATTCTCAAGAGTCACCACTCAATAAAACTTGTCCTAACCACTCTAGGTATTTCTTATGTTTTTTTTTTTTTTGACTGCATGTCAGGAATACAAGCTCAGCCTACGTTCAGCATTTGGGAATTTGCATTATTTTAGAAATCTTATTATTGCTCTATAAATTATTCTGAGGCGCGTGTGTGCCAGAATGTCTACAGTAAGTATCCTTTGCGCACAATTTTCACTCGAAACAGACAGCTGCCCCCATTTTAATTGGTCCTTTAGGGATTTTATGACCTCCCGATCCAGTCTACATTCATACTCAAGTAAGTGAAATCCATAAAACTTAAATGGTAATGCCATAGTCTATAGCCATGCCAAAAGTGCAGCTCAGTGTCAAAGTGAAAGAGCCCAAGAACTTTAATTATGGCGTGTATAATTTATTATTATTCTGAGGAAGGCCCATTTATTTCCTTTATGTCTCCACCTTCTACAGACAACAGAACAGCCCCATCAGAGGCATGAACATTTCCCTTCTGTCACCAAATTACACCCAGCCTGTGGCAGAGATATACAGGAAGTCATGGGAAGGTTGGGCCAAGTAAGCAAATGGCGCTCTGCGGGGGTTCTTTTGCGCGCATGTGAGCTTCAAATTGTTTCTGCAAATTTGGGCAATACATGCATGCTTGGCAGTTTAAGGATTAACTTCATGAAACCAAATTTCCCACTAAAATTCTACTCTGCCACACATTTAGATGGGGAGGAAATATTTCTTCATAGTTTTGTGATAGGTGATCTTGACTTAACTATAAAATTAAGTTTTGTGGGTTTATTGAGCTGGCACAGTATAATCTTAAAAATCAGTGAGTAGATTTAATGACCTGCTCCATTTGCCATTTTAATCACTGTATATATCTACTGTAATTAAATTAAAATTTGGACACAAAGATAGTACATTAACCCCGCAGAAGCACAGCAGATTTAGTTCTGTTCTAAAGCAGCATAGGACTATAAATAGTTTCCCCAGCTGCTCGGGGTAATACTAAAATACTTATAACGTTTCTGATTGAATGTATAGTAACTTACTTTGTGTTTGCCACTTTTATTAGAGCTTTAGCCAATAGCATTGGCCATAACTCTGACTGACAGGTAGAGGCAGGGAGAAGCAGGTTATTGTCCTCATCAAATGGCATAGAATCATCCACTGTTATCTTCCTCCAGCAACCCTGAAAAAAAGGAAGGAGGGAAAGACAGTGAGAAAAACCTAATGCAACAACGTGTACTCTTCAAATAATCTTATTACAGTATCTTTCTAATTATGAAAACTAGAGCAATTCATATAAATCATAAAGGAGACCTCTGACATTTTGAAAAACAACACTGAACAAGTTGTATCTTGCTTATTAAATTAGTGGGCAAAATGGAAGAGTATGAACATAATAGATAAATAAATGAACCACTGATTTGTGTGTTTTTGGGTGATTATTTAGCAGATTATTTTGTTCTTTTATGCATATGTTTGGACTAATGTTCAGTATTTATACTGTTCAGGTTTCACTAACTGAGCTGATGTATTGTTAAACAAATGTTTAAACTTTAACATTTTACTATTTCATAAAAAATATTAGCCAGTTTTGAGACAAACGTCTCCAAAACAAGTTGTGATGGGGGCAAGAAAAGGCTGGAAAACTATGTGGTACTAAAAAGAAACAGGTGGAGGAACACTTGGCAACTAATTAGGTTAAATGGCAACAGGTCAGTAACATGATTGAGTATTAAAAAGAGCATCTTATAGGGGCAGAGTTTCTCAGAAGTAAAGGTGGGCAGAGGTTCACCTATTTGCAAAAAAAACTGTATCTACAAATTGTGGAACAATTTGAGAATAATATTATATAGTATATAGTATATGATAGCATGAAAAGATTCAGAGAATCTGGAGAAATCTCTGGGCACAAGGGACAAGGCCAAAAATTAATATTAGATACCCATGATCTTCAGACTCTCAGGCATAAAACATTCCTATATATTATATAATCATGCCTGCATTTAAAGCAGGCATGATTATATGGGCATGGGCATGGGCTCAGGTACACTTACAAAAGTCACTGTCTGTGAACACAATTTGCCATGCCATCCACAAATGCAGGTTAAGGCTCTATCACGCAAAGAAGTCATATGTGAACATGATCTAGAAATAATGCTTCTGTGGGTCAAAGCTAAAGTGGAAAGGGACCATTCGGCTTGTTATCAAAGCTCAGTTCAAAAGCCGGCATCACTGATGGGGGTGCATTAGTGTCTATAGAAATTACACCTTGCACCACCAATACTGAAAGGGTGTAGAGGCAACTTTTTCAGGGAAATACTGGCATATTTTATCAAGACAATGCTACACGGCATACTGCAGCTATTACAACAACACATAGCGGAGGAGAATCAGACTAGAATGGGACAACACTCCAAACCTAAACTGGTCCCCTCAGTTCCCAGACGTTTACAGACTGTTGTTAAAAGCAGAGGGGATGCTATACAGTGGTACACATGGCCATGTCCCGACTTTTTTGAGATGTGTTGCTGCCATCAAATTCAAAATGAGATATTTTTTATGAAATGATAACATGTCTCAGTTTAAACACTTGATTTGTTTTCTGTTTTATAGCAGATCATTGGTTTTATTTAGATTTTACACAGCATCCCAAATTTTTTGGAATTGGGGTTGTAGCTTCAAGACAGGAAGACTTTTGGGTATTGTTGCCCAACACTTCTCCTATGCTGTTATCTGTGCTGTGGTCTATCTGCTGGCCATCTGAGGGAGTTTCACACTGCTTGTAAGAAAAAGCAGCAAAGCAGGTAATAATCACATCTGCAGCACTCCTTATCTGTCAAAACAGTGTACCCGAGCAGTGCTAGCCCATTTAGAGGTCGAACGGGCACACTATTTCTCACTTGTTCTACCATTTCCTTGTCAAACCATTGCCCAAAGAAGGCACTTGTTGTGACAGATGGGTGAAAATACAGTGCAATAGGGAAAATTATAGGAGAGATCAATAAAAGCAGGAACGCAGAGGCAGCGTTGACGGGATCCATATAGTGCGAAGAAAAAACTTGTGAGAAATATAGGTAAGGAACCACAAAGAATCAGATGAGTGAGAGGAAAGGAGCAGCCCATGAGTGAAAACAAAGAAGGAAATGGGAAGGGGGTGGTGGGGGCTGGGTGTTTAATGCCATCTCAACTACCATCTGCTAGCGTGCTATGGTTGGCACGGGGACGGCTGCCTACAACCATGTCATTCTTGTTTGTCAAGGCAAGAGTCACAGTGTTAGAGAACACTATCGCTTTTTAGCGCTGTCTTTTTCACTCTCTTGTTGACCCAAATTGTCTCTCTCTGAAAAGACACAAAGATGCAGGGTCCTCCGTTCAGAGACTCTGTGGCAAGCTCTCGGGCTGTGTTCCTGTGCAGTGATTTTAAATATGTAAAGTCATTACACTTACACATAATCAACCTGAACGACACTATTATGCGTAAAAGCAGACTGTGCCCCGCTCTCAAGGGTTTACTAAGTGCTGATATCAAACATGAGCCTTGCTCTGTGAGAAGCAGCTGACTCCTGTTAAGCCTTATCTATTCATCAGGCAATGTATGAAGCCCAGCCACTTTTGGCACAGCAGCGAAACTGATTGATTTGAGCTCTGAGAGGATAAGGCTTTCTCATCCCTTCCCCCTTCCACCCCTCAGTCCGCAACCATTCCCCTCTCATGTGCTACATCCTGAGGTCTGTTGAACAATGTAATGCAATTTTATGCCATCCGGCTATGCCTATGTAATACTGCTTCATTAACAAAAAGGTACTGTAAAGCCAGGACTTCCTCTTCAGACGACTGAATTTTCTGGCTTCAGGTTGCCCCACATCTTCTGCATTTTAGCATAGACTTCCAAACAAAGCACTTCTTACTGTAAGCAAGAACTAGTAAACTGGCTTCTTTCAATTTATAGCTATGTCTGAGTTTGTGTTTGCATTTATGCGTCCTTACCATCCAGTAAAGTCTCACCACGTATTTCCCGTAGTTGTTGAAAAGTGGCACATGGCCCTTCACCACCTTGCACATCGAGTAGATGTGCCCCCAAGGTCTCCAGCCCGTTTGCTCTGCAGATGTGCAGCTATATAACATCCAAAGAATGTGGATCTCGCTGACAATCCACCTCATCAGCTTGATGGAACATGGAGTAGAGACGGGGCAGAGAAGGGAGAGGAAAAACCAGTCTGTATCTGTTAGCTGAATCCTCAATCATCTGATTTTTAATTCACAAAGGGCATTGCATTTTCCCCCATATAATTTGTTTCTGTCAGTCAAGCATCACTCTGTTGACATCTGAATTGGACTACCTGAGCACTGATGGATGATAGCTAACAAAAAGACAGTGCAAATTCGAAAATCAATACTGAATACTAACCTCACTGCGAAACAGGTGACTATTGGGGGAGACTAGGTCAAATGTCATTTGATTATCAACAACAGTGGGACCCTGAAATAAAGCAAAACATTGTTTTCACTGTAGGCAAATTATGAAAGACAGGAGAATCTTCACAGATAACTGACAAACTCACAAAAAAGCTGCACTTAGGATACAATGTATTATAGCATAAGAATAATTTTATTGATCCCAGAGGGAAAATTTATGTCTGTCATAGCTCATCTACTATTTGTATGAGAAGGGAAACGCCTAATGGCTTTTCCTCTATCTCAGAGAGCAGGGTCTTCCAGTACTGATGTTTTTTGCTCCATAAAGATGTTATAAATTGGCTGATCAGAGTTGTTCAGGATGGCTTCTAATGTCTTTAGTGTGTATTTTTTCACCTCTTCTCCCACCATGTACAGTCTCCAGTCAGAAGTCGTGGTTTGATCTGCCAAGTGGTGTTAAGACAGGAATTCTGTAAGCTTCTTTGACAATGGTGTACAGCAGTTCAAGGGTTTTATTTTCTCTGATAGGACAGTCAACATATTTTGTGAATCCAGTCAGGTGGGAGGAGACAGAAACATGATTGAAGTCTCCTGGAATTATGAAGAATGCCTCTGGAAGTTTAGTTTGTATCCTAGCAACAGTTCCATGGAGCACTTCACAAGGAACTTCAGCTGATGCCTCACGTGAAATGTACACAAGTCTTGTTATGATATGAATTCTGAATTCTCTTGGTACATAATGTGGTCGCATACCAACTGCCAACAATTCAACATCAGAACACATCTTCTCTTTGACAAATGCCAATAGCTTTAGCATCTCTGACCGTATGAGGGTGAAACCAGGTATAAACCATGTTTTTATTCAACCAGAAAACACACAAGACTACACTCATGGTATACTTTCTGAGTCTTCACCAATATCTCCAACTCATCATTTTTATTGGGCAGAGAGTTGACATTTTCCATGATGAATGTTGACAGAAAGAGCTTATATCTCCACTTCCAAGCCTTCACATTTGCACCAGCATGACAACCACGAAGACACCTCTTTATCGCAGCTGGAATAGGGTGGTAGCTTCCAGATGTGCTCCATTTCAATGAAAAAAGCTCTTCTCTTGAGTAAACTCTTCTCCCCACAGAAGTAACCATCAATACTTGACAAAAACAAAAAAGAAGAAAAATAGACAAAAATACAACAAAAGGAAAGTCTGAGTAAAGATCAGAGCTGCCAGACTTTGCTGCCATCAGTTAAAGCGCATGTTCTAGAATGAGGGACGTACATGTGTACATAACCATCCATCCATTTATCCATTTTCTCCCGTTTATCCAGGGCCGGGTCGCGGGGGCAGCAGCCTAAGCAGAGAAACCCAGACCTCCCTCTCCCCAGCCACCTCCACCAGCTTATCCAGGGGAACACCAAGGCGTTCCCAAGCCAGCCAAGAGATATAATCTCTCCAATGTGTCCTGGGTCTGCCCCAGGGCCTCCTCCCGGTAGGACATGCCTGGAGCACCTCACTCAAGAGTCACCCAGGAGGCATCCTAGTCAGATGTCCAAACCACCTCAACTTGTTCCTTTTGATGTGGAGGAGTAGTGGCTCTACTCTGAGCCCCTCCCAAATGGCTAAACTCCTCACCCCATCTCTAAGGAGAGGCCAGACACCCTTCAGAGGAAGCTCATTTCCGCCACTTGTATCTGCAATCTCATTCTTCCGGTTATTACTCAGAGCTGATGCACTACAAAAATTGACTATGTAACTAATTCTCCCCTCACTCATGAACAGGACACCAAGATACTTAAACTCCTCCACTTGGGGCAGCAACTGGTCCCCGTGTACATAACATTTATTGTAATAACATGGTGGGCAAAAAGCTTTAGAGCACTGCTGCCAAAGGTCGCAACTGCTATTAAAGTGCACAAGAATAGGAGGTTTACAAGCCAGCTCAACCCAAAGCCTAAACTGGTTTAACCTCACCGTAACACTCCCAGGACTGTGTCTGCACCGAATATCTGTCATATTTAATTAGTAACATGCTAGAGAGTAGTAACTTGATTGTCAGATATTCGGTGCAGACACAGTCCTGGGAGTGTTACGGTGAGGTTAAACCAGTTTAGGCTTTGGGTTGAGCTGGCTTGTAAACCTCCTATTCTTGTGCACTTTAATAGCAG
>VUQK01019074.1:7064-21682 GCA_015106715.1 Bujurquina vittata | reverse complement strand
ACCGGTCTTGGTCTTGTCTCGGTCTCGGCCTCCCTTGGTCTCGGTCTTGACTCGGTCTCGGACCCTAAAAGTCTTGGTCTTGTCTCGGTCTCGATACACTCCGGTCTTGGTCTTGTCTCGGTCTCGGGTTAGGTGGTCTTGACTACAACACTGATAAATACGTTAAAACGCAGTCCCCACAATCCACATTTTACACATTGCTTTCACAAGGAGAATAAGAATTCCCGTCTTTACAAATTACTTCACTCGAAACTAAGTAGCATAATCGAGGGGACAGTTCCCTAATCAAACACAACTCATATTATATCAACAAACATTAAGTGACTCAACTGTAATTTAAACACATGCAAATCTGAAGAATTAAGGCAAGCTTTTAATTAGTAAAGAAGGGACTCCTCTGATGTGTGTGACGCCTGGAGGAACCACTGAAACAGGATCCAGGAAAAGAACCCCACATGATACTAAGCAACTGTTTTAAGCGATTTATGTAGCTCATCAATATTCAAGTGTGTATAGTGTGTAGATATAAATTTCAGTGTAAAATCAGCAAGCCTGGTGGCCATATTTAGCATTGTAAATAATACTGTATGCATGTATAATTGTCAGATTATGAATATGGATACTTTTTTTGTTTGTTTTCCTTAATTGAAAGCAATTAAAATGAAATAAATCCTTCTTTTGTGAAACTAGTATTTGGGTGTTGCTTTTGACTGGACGTGCACAGAGATCATTGCTGGCATTACTGACGACTGATGAATGAGAATGACAGTATATGTCTGTCCTTTAAAGAAAAGTGGCTTTAAGCAAGAAAAAAAGGAGAGTTTAAAGTTGCTTCTTCAAGAGACAAAATATTTACCTTTTGTAATTAATTGTATGACTGGATGAATCATGTTACTCATACAGTGATTTGTAGAAATTTGCAGAGTGGGTTCTTAATACCCCTGCAGCACCTTAACATGTTAAAATGCTATAAATCAAGATCTTCATAGCCTCAAAGAGCTGAAGGTTATGCATTAGCCGAGAACTGTGCTTGCAGGACAACTAATAAGTCAAAGTAAGATTTTGCGGGTTATTGCATTGGTGCACAGATGCGTGTGTGTGTGTGTGTGTGCGTGTGTGCGTGAGTTTGAGGACAAACATAGGTCAAAACATTTTATCTGAATTATTTATATTGCAACTTTGTGTCAGATAAGTAAGAAAGAAAGACAAACATGGGAAGAGAGAAGAATGTTGTTCTGTTATTTTTAACCAAATTATATTTTGAGATATTGCTTTGTTACAAAAGCACCTAATATTTTAATGAAATGTGTTTTCCTGTTACATTGTCTCTCATGTTATTCCACCTCAGTGTCACCTCTACTTACCTGTTGACCTTTGTGTCAGTTGATGGGGTGCAGAATTAGTGTGTTGGTCCGTGAAGGAGCTTTAAGACAAATATTAACACATGAACTACACTAACACATGAAAACTCAGGGGAAAGTCCTTCTAAGGCAAGGTCACTCATGTGGTCATTGAATGCATCATTAGGTTTGGTCTGACAAAAATTGTACTGTTACATGT
The DNA here is from genome assembly GCA_015106715.1 of Bujurquina vittata. NCBI lineage: Eukaryota > Metazoa > Chordata > Actinopteri > Cichliformes > Cichlidae > Bujurquina > Bujurquina vittata. The sequence goes on along the minus strand of VUQK01019074.1, from coordinate 20,122 downwards.
GCCATGCTTGTAAAGCACAGCAGTTACGTTATTCATAGTTATCGTGGTGTGTGTTGATGATCTGGCTTGACCTCTAATGTGGCCTCACACTAAACAGGTTGGGAGCAGTGCTGGACTGTGAGCAGGGGAAGAGGCTAATGTCAGTTATGTGCGCTTCATTCTTGTACCGAGTGTGTCTGTGTGCATCAGACTGTGTGAGAAAGACGATGTGCTTAGAGGATGATGGAAGCAAAGAGAGACAGGAAAATGAAGGTTGTCCTGAGAGATGCGGGACGGATCAAGACAGGATAAAGCGTGTTAGAAAAGCGTTTTTAAGCTTTTTTATACCATGAAAATTTAAACAAAAACAAAGAATATAATGCACTCTTAAGGTTGATGCTCCAAAGAAAACTCATTTCACCATAAAGTTCTTATGGACTAGAGTATATTGAAAAATGAGGGTCAAAGAGTGAGGAGACTTCAAACTGTCTAGACTTATGGACAAACATTTTTTTTTATTAAATATGGTACTATATACAATTGACAGCTAAATTACTTATTCAAAAAGAAATCTAGGGCACCAGGATGGCTCAGCGGATGAGCAGGCGACCCTGTATGCTGCGTGGTGGTGCAGACGGCACAGGTTTGTGTCCCGACCTGTCGCCATTTACTGCACGTCTTCCCCATCTCTCTCCTCCCAATTTCCTGTCTCTCTTCACTGCCGACTATCAAATAAAGCCGTGAAAAGGCCAAAAAAAAAAAAGATGTGTGAGCGATATGGATCAAGAAAGAAAGGAAGGAGGCCCACAGACACTGCTTGTGGGTAGGGCCCAGGGGTCTGTGCTACACTCCTGGCATCTTGTAAACAAGTGTAACACATTTCAAACTTTGATGCAGAATAACATCCTAAAAGGTTCATAAAGAGTAAAAAAAAAAAGATGTTTAACCAGGTTGGGATAAGATTTGTCATTGTCATATACTATCCACACTACAGGGACTTTTGATGTGAAATTAAGAATTTAAATTTGAATATGTGCTTTGGGAACCCAGTTTCCTCCAATGAAAATCAATGCACAACTCTTTAAGTCAGGATATCACAGAGGAATTACCTAATGTAGTCTACTTTAGCACAAATTTGACAGTTAAATCCAGTTAAAATGGCATATATATGAATGAAGGGCTGTTAAAAACGCCTCCTTGTGCTATTAATATATGTTTTATTGCAATCGTTGTATACTACGATTGCATTTAGCCACCTACCTGATGATTCAAATTACTTACTTTCAAGTAGACGTCACTCAAACTGCAAGGAAAAAAATGTTGGCTAGAAACACAAAGGGCTATTGACTTTTTGCGCCGCGCAACAGGCTACAGATCTATGTGTATATCCTACAAAGATAATGTAACCTTGATTTCAGCCAGATAAAACCAGAATGTAGACTATTATTTGCACTTCTTTCCCAATGGCAGAAGAAGACACAGTAACAGTTCCACCATCTAAAAACAAAATTCCAAAACTTTCAAAAGTATTAGGATCGAAAGCAAAACTGTAAGTTATGTAGCGTTATACTTTTCACATCTTTATGTAACCATACACAGTCTTTACTTTTGATCCTTTATTTTTGAATAATAGAGTGTGTTTCATTTATGCATTTTTGTATCAAATCATTGTTCCCAAAACATTTTTGCTTGAATACTTTGTTTAATGTGTTGTACACTGTTATTCATACAGCGTCATTCAAAGGGATACCACCAATGTAATATCTGCAGCTGACACTTTAAACCTATTTTTGCATTTTGGGTCCTTTTTCTTTATTGTGACTTTTTGAGTCTTCCTTTTACCTAGCAACTTTTTGTTTCACATGTCTGGCCAATCCAGGTGGAGTATCTTGAGTGACTATAACTGGGCAAATGCACAGCAAGAATGACTACAGCTTAATATTTGACCACTATCTTGCATGCATCCTGCTCTCTTAACGAATCATTTGAATTCCAACCGAACATACTGCAAGAACATCTGAAACTCAAAGTTTAATCAGCATGTTTGAGTTAGCTGTGTCAATAAACTGCACCGGGAAAGTTCTGCTTTGAAGTTTAACAGTTACAGCTTAATATTTATCCCATATTGTATGCTCTCTGCCTGATAGACCTATCATTTGAATGTCATCCAGAATTACTGTAAGAACATCTGTCACAGAACGTTAATCAACATGCATGATTTAGTTGTGTCAATGGACTACATCAGAAAAGTGCTGCTTTTATGTTTAATGATTGCAGCTTCATATTTAACTCCTGTTATGTATGCTGACTGATATGAAGCCGCTCATTTGAATGAGATCCGGAACTGCTGTTAGAACTTCTATTACAGTAACCTCCTCAACATGTCTGTGTTTAAATGAGTTCAGTAACAACCAGACAAGCAATGAAACCCTTTTCCCACTTCTTTTCAGTACCAGTCAAAAGATTGGACACACAAACTTTACTTTACCTTTCCTCTCCTCTCCGCCTCACTGCTATCTATCTCACTGTCATCCCTTGAAGAAATTATTTCCCTAACATGCGTGTGATAATACATTATAACGTTCAAGCCGACAGCAGACACATGTTTGAAAAGCACCCATTACGGCACAGTGCTGCTGTGAGGTGAATTCCTACAAGTGAATTTCTAGATGTGCAAAATTAAGTAAAATCTATAAAACCTGATAGGAGGCTTCTCTCCACCTCAGACACCCTCTCTATTTTTAAGATCAGGTTGGATCAGGTGACCCTGGACCATCCCTTAGATGCGCAGCAATAGGCCAGGCCTGGGGGGTCCTTTTCATTCACCTTTTTTTTTACTCTATTTATACCCCATTCACTAGTTATTATTCTCTGGCTCTCTTCCACAGTGTGTCTTCTGTCCTCTCTCTCTCCCCCCAGCTCCAAGCAGTAGCAGCAGATGGCTGCCCCTCCCTGAGCCTGCTTTTACCACAGGCTTCTTCCTGTCAAAAGGGAGTTTTTCCTCCCCACCATTGCCAAGTGCTTGCTCACAGGGGGTCGTTTTGACTGTTGGATTTTCTCTGTAATTATGTAGGGTCTTCACCTTACAATATAAAGCGCGTTAAGTTGACTGTTGTGATTTGGCGCTATATAAATAAAATTGAATTGAATCATTTATATATATATATATTTATATGTTGTTATATATGCAATAATTTAAGAAAGCTGCCTGAGGGGAAATCTGTGAAGTACAGAGTTACCACGTATTTTTTTTTAATTGAAAACTTTTCAGAATTTGTGATTCTGCGCTTTCAAAAATCCTTATTTATAAATATCATTCTTACTTTTTAATGATTTTAGAGCTCTGATATGAATGTAATTTGAGGCTGAATGAGGAAATGTGCAGCTGCACTTTGTCCATCAAAGATATTGTTTGCCCAGCAGGCAAAATCTCTTGACTCCGCCTCCTGAGCAGGCTGTTTAATTCCTGTGAGGGGATGCTTGTGTAGTAACCTAATAAAGCTGCTGGATACAATCCCAGGGCACAATGAGTGGTTCATGTTCATCTGACAGACCTGCTTTCTCCAACAACCCTGCACGCACACAACCTGCTGCTCCTCTGTAAGTACTGCAGGTCACCGCAATTACAACTTGCACAGTAGATGAAATGAGGCGTCAAGTGTCTCTGCTGGTTGAAAAAAATCATCGGGACCTATGAATGAAATATAGTTCACGGTATGGGAACAAGAGAAAGAATACATTATTGCGTTCGGTAAGTGTTAGCTTTTTATCTGTAGTAAAATAAAGTTTCTGTTGTTTGTTGTCCTGCAGATTAGGTGAACAACAATCTATTTGTTTCTAAATGTACATTTCTTTGCAGATATTTGAATTTATATAAATCATACCCTGTTCAGCATTAACAGTCAAAAGATGTACACTCTTTCCACATCCTGGTTGAAGTTCAATGAGTAGCAGCAATTAAAAGTTGTAAGCTTTGACTGTAAGAATGATAATTTCTCCTTATACACAATGTTTAAAGAACGCTCTCGATTGCATTTTGTCGTGGAAAGTCACTTGCTTAAATCCCTAGTGGAGTTATAAATGTTTTGCCCACAGGCAGCTATTCTGATAGAGTTCAGTACATTTCCAGCCACATGCACACACTAGGAATCCACAAGTAGGGTAATCATTTTTCTCATTATTCTTTTCGCCAGGAGGGTGCTGTCCTGGTGTAACTGTCAGAACATAATGGTGGCATTTAAAGGGATCTGGACCAAGGACTTCTGGAGGGCTGTATCTGGAGAATACCTAGCTACACTCATCTTTGTCCTTCTTGGCCTGGGCTCCACCATCAACTGGGCTGCAGGGAAGGAGAAGCCTCCCCCAGCTGACCTAGTCCTTATCTCCCTGTGCTTTGGCCTCACCATTGCCACTATGGTGCAATGCTTTGGCCACATTAGTGGCGGACACATTAACCCTGCAGTCACTGCAGCTATGGTTGTAACCAGAAAGCTGAGCCTGGCAAAGGCTGTGTTCTATGTGGTAGCTCAGTGCCTGGGAGCAGTTACAGGAGCTGGGATTCTCTACTTAGTCACACCTACTGCTTCCAGAGGGTTCCTTGGCGTGACCACAGTAAGAACTTGTTTTTATTCAGCTCCATCACAAATGTAAAATAGGTTGTTCCTGCTGATCCTTTTTTTTTCCTAGGTGAATTCCAACATATCAGCAGGACATGGCCTTCTTGTGGAGTTCCTGATCACATTTGAGCTGGTTTTTACCGTCTTCGCGACCTGTGATCCCAAACGCACAGACTTAGGGGGCTCTGCAAGCCTGGCTATTGGCATTGCTGTTGTAATAGGCCACTTATTTGCAGTAAGTATCTTTCAGTAATTTAAATAAATACATATATACTGTAGAAACAATGTCACATTCACAGGAATCTTATATTCAGATCAGTTACATCAAAAATGTAACTATAGTAGAATGGCCTTAGAAATTTTCTGCAACCACATCTACATATCAGCGGATTCTTCCAGTACTCCTAACAGCAGCAGTGAAGCACAGATTAAAAGAATAAGCTGAAGCTCATGTTACATTCATTTCCCCCAAAATTAAAGAAATCCAGAACAAGTCTTGTTCCAAGTGCAAGCTTCTTCGGTGGGGAAAAGAGCAGGTGCATCAAGCATCTATTCCTGAATGTGTGATACTCACACTTGTGAGTGTTCACACCCACACGCTCATCTTTATTGGAGGTTGCCATCGCATGGCAACCAATCTCTGGGGGGCTTCGTGAAATCTGCAGAGAAAATGAATGCACAGGGAAAGCGATATCATCTCTCACACTGTGCAACTGATTTCTCGTGTGGTCTGTTTATTAAATGCACTAACGATATATTCTTCCGCACGTGTTCCGTAGGTGAAAATGAAATTTAAAAAAAATATATATGCAAATATATGATGACTAAAATCAATGTTAATATCCATATTCCAGATTCCCTATACAGGAGCCAGCATGAATCCTGCCCGTTCTTTTGGCCCTGCAATGGTCACACTCAACTTTGAGAATCACTGGGTGAGAGATGCTTCTCTAAGAAGATATGCTTACTTTTAGGAGTGTGTGCAGGCAAACAGCATAACAATGGAGAAAAGTCTGCCAGTAATTGACACCAGGAAACCCCAAATGAAGCAGGTTAAATGTCACCGAAGAGTTTGTAATAGAACGGCAGCTCCAAATATTAATATGAAGGCTTTCCACTAAGCTACTTGTAGACAGTGTACTTCATTTTAAAGGTGCTTTACCCCCAAAATCAATGTTATGCAAGTTTTTCCAACATTATGTTTAGGAGAGCACAGACAACTCTCAAGCTGATATCTCCAAAACTGGACTAATAACACAAAAACGATCTACTGTGAGGGGATAAGTAGTGCCAGAGGGAAAATATTTCAACTTCCTTTTTGGGTGAACTGCCTCTTTAAGTTGGTTCAACCTAAAAATGAAATAATGCAATTGAGGACCAATACTTAGTTACGAGTGTTAAAAAATGTTGAAGTGAGGTTAATGGAGTGGTTTGCGTTCCATTTTTAGAATTTGAATATTTAATTGTTCATTAGGCGAGGCAGTCTGATAATGTAAGCCTAATTGAATGAGTTGAGTGAACCTTTGCTAGACCATTTCGTCAACTCATCACAGCCTTCGGGGCTTCAAGTCACAACTTGTGTAATTATTTGTTAATTAAAAACATTTGCCCAGCAACATGAAAATTCTCCATGCAGTGAACGACGCTGATGGTAAATCACTCTGCCTGCGTCTGCCGGTAATGTCAAAATGTCTTCTCTTAGTGGAAAATACGCCAGCCTGCAGACACTAAACTTGCCCAGCTTTAACAAGGCGCTGATTAAGCATTTGACTAATTAAGGTGTTTCTCTTTATGTTAGGTCTATTGGGTGGGACCCATTCTCGGGGGCATCGTGGCTGCTGGTTTGTATGAGTATCTGTACTATCCTGACCCTGAGATAAAGAAGAGGATGAACCAAGTCTTTAAAAAGGACCCATCAGGGAAATACAGGGAAGTGGAAACAGGGGACATTGCCGTCAAGCCCGGCTCCATCCACAACATCAGTGTAGAGAAAGCTGATTCAACAAGAGAAGTACTACCCTCTGTATGACTATCACATGCACTGGAAATTGAGACCAATTTGTAGAGCATAATCGCAATCAGACTTTGGGGTTATCCAACTTAAGGCAGCCCCCCCTCCAAAGACTTTAAAGCAAGAAAAAATTTCTGCCTGTGACACATCCAGGCTGCACCGCTTTCATTGTCGTAAAGCTTGCATGATGTTATTATGGCTCAAATTTCATAAACATCTGCACCCTGTTTAATACTCTCTGAAGGCCCCTCCATGAATGATTGGGCGACAGTGTTGGCATGCGGCGTACACTGTACATCCCGCAATACATCAAGCTAAGGAAATACGGGTAGGGTCAACCAATTATGTGAGGTCATCAGACTGAATTGGAGAAGTGTAGAAGAAAACGCAGCCTTGTTATTTTGGGATTTATGTCACACTCGGTCCTCGTACTTTATATGTAATTAAAGTGGAGAATTTCCTTGTAATCATCAATCACATTACAGATCCCAAGGAAAGTAAGACAGCTCTGACAAGCGTTATTTTCAGAGCCAGAGTTGTGTTACAGTGCTCTCAGTTTTCAGTGCATTGGGTTTGAGAAACAAACAGTTTGTTCTTGATTGAAACGCAACGTTTTGATAAAAAAAATCCAACTCCACTTTTTGGTGTTTATTTTTAATTTTTTCCATTTCGTGAAAATGTAATATTTATGGAACATTTACCTTGTTTTGTTTTATAAATCTAGATTCTTGCAATCCTTTGCTCTGCTGTGCATCATGCGGTTGTGTGTTCATCTATGTTTAAGATTTTGTGTTCAACTAATATTCCTTTCTTGCGCTCACAATCTGGAAGTGTGAAAACATGTCAATACTATGAAGTTGCAATAATAAAGCTTCTACTATTCTGTTGTTATTAATCATTTATCTGTCTTAATATTTCAAAACACTACGGTTGCCGTGAGAAATCCAATAATGACACCTATATGTTTTTGTTTTGTTTTTTCCCTCTTGGCTCACTGTCTTCGTGTGGTAGGCGGTAGGCACTGGGAAAGGAGAGGGCCAGATCACTGATGTATTGGCTCAACTGCACCTGGATAATGTCTCCCTATGACCCGTTGAATGTCTGGTGTGAGTGTTCCTTGTGAGTTCAGTCGATGAGAGCATCTCCAAGTAATTTCATTCCATCAACAGAGCACTTGCCGCTTTGTGATAGGATACAGAAGTGATCTGTTATATCTGCACTAAAAAAACCCCAAAAAAAACAGCTGCTATCCCATCTTTTTTCTGCAACATGGACGAAACAGTCAGTCCTGCTGATCCTGTTGCGTCCACTGCAAGCTACATGGTGCAAGTAGCTTGCATTTGCAAGGCAAAAATACGTAAATAAGTCAGATAGTGACTTAAAAGTGTGTTTGTTTGTTCTTTACTTCCATATTGAGAACGCCACAGTCACTGCTTCAGTACAATCTTTGTATGCGACAACAGCATCGTCTACTGGTCGAGGTGTGAGTAGGGTTCCCTTCTGTATTTCTCCAGGGGAGGGCAGCCACGAGCCTTGAATGTACAGGTTACACTGCTGACATGAGCAGACACCAGCCAGTTGTTTTGAGAACTCTGAGCAGCATTTAACTTAAAAGTGGTCCAGAAAATGAATACAAACTAAACAACAGCGTTAAGTGTTGCACAGCCTCATAACAGCAGTGCAACAAGAGCCTTAGCAAGTTAATCATAAGTACATATTTTTGACTAAATGAAATGGAAGCACTCCATTACAGCTCAGTCATAGTAATATTGGGGTGATGCAGTGGAAAAAAGAAGGTGGGAATTGAAATATGTAAGTTACCACTTAGTTACCAAAGTAGTATCTATGTATTTATTTTTTATCAGCTGTGGTTGTAGCTGATTAATGTTACATTGAAATCCATGTAATTGGCTAATGACAGGCCACAATATGAGGGTAATAATGTGGAAAATGACATATGCCTACCAGGCAAAACCTGTTGGGGATAGCAAATTGATATATTGGTAATAAATTGATAACTTGTTGGCAATATAAGGGTAACATCTGTTCATTAACATTTTTAGATAGTGACTTGTGATAGTAACTTCATTATAATAAGGTAAGGTAAAACTGGTTGAGGCATTATACATTATGATTCTTTTCTCATTGTGATGCTGAACTTCAATCTACTTTGTGTCCTGAGCATTCTGTGTTGTTTGAAGGTAACAGTGTAAACATTATGCTTCATGTTGCGGAGTATTACCTGGAATCATGCACAGTACTTTCTGTGTAACAGCCTAGAATCACGGCAGCAAAATCCAAATGACTATTTCTTTCTAATTCCATGTTAATAACCTATTAAAGGACACTTCAAGAAGTGAGGCGTTTTGCACTTTGCAGCCATGATTTCTGTTTGTCGCACAGAGACTACGTCACATGTTTCCAGGTAATGTACTACAACATTAAATATAATATTTACACAGTTACCTTCAATATGGAATGCTTGGGATATGAGGTAGGATTAATTACAGCATTATAATGTGGTAATAGTATCCTAATAGGTCACTACAAAAAGTCAGCATATAAAAATTCAAATTCACATTTTATTGCTAGTAGGTTACCAATATATTACTATGCTATCACTAATTGGTTTTGCCTTGTAGGCATATGGGAGGTTTCTTTTCCACATAATTACCCCCAGCTTCTGGCCTGTTATTACCCAGTTATATGAATTTCAATGTAATATTACTCAGATTGGTTGGATGGATGGATACTTTGGTAATTAAGTGCTAATAACTTAATATTTCCATATTATTACCTTCTTGTTTCCACCTTATTATCCCACTATTGCTATTACTGAACTGCAACAGAAAGTGCTACCAAATAAACTCCAAACACGAGACTCCTCAGATGCTGCTGGGTACCAGAGTTGAGCATGAGCAGCACCATCCTTTACCTGCTTGCATGCCACTATGTCCCTTAAGGCGTCAGTGGTTTGAGGCCAGCACCCTTTCATCTTTATAGCCCAAACAAATGAGCACATAAATCTGATGTTTCATGCATTGGCTATTTCCTCTTAGGACAGACAATGGGGAAATGGTCTTACTTGGTTTGGATTTATTGGCCTCACTCATCTGCAGATTAAATAGAAGACAGGTGACAACAGTAGTCTCTGTTGGACTGGAAATTTCTTGAATTGGTTTCCTTATGAATTTCATATTGGTGGCGTGCCATAATGTGGCTTTTGGATAGGTTTCCTGAGCAACCTATCCATTCACAAACACGGAGAAACAAACGACCATCCACACCTATGACTAATCTAGAACTGCCAGTTACCATGACCCATGCATGTCTTGAAGCCAGAGTACCCAGAGAGAGCACAACCACACATAGGGCCCCAGCCAGCTGGTGGATTTGAACCCAGGTCCTTCTTACTGTGAAACTACAACACTTACCACTGCACCACCATGCCGTCGCAGGAAATTGCATTAAGTTTCAAAAGTTGCTGCAGACCCCTCAATCAGGGAAAACTAATAAAAAAAAAGTGATAGCAAATAATACCCCAATTTTTTTCCCAGCTGTCATTTGTGAACATCTTGAATGGCTTGTCAGCAAGATGTTGAACAGAGAACTGATAATGCATGGCTAGCCCTCATCGCGTCTGCCTCCATGAGTCATTGATTTACATTCACAGTCAAATGCCAACAATAGCTATACGATGGGAATATTGTTAGATTCATTTGCACATCACACAGATGCCAGCAAATTATATCTCAAAGTGCACCTCGCGCTTATCTAATTGAAAACAGACAGATTTCCTTGCGACCTCGCATTCTCAATTCTCCCAGCATAGAACAGAAAGGGCAAAAGATAAAACATACACCTTAAAGATCATTAGCAATTAATATTTGGGGATTCGCGAAGAAAAAAACAGCGTTAAACACTTGTTTAATAATTCATACTATAAACAAGAAAGTCTCCCACTTCCTTAATAATTTAGACGTAAGCTAATGTTGATTTATTCAGGAAGGTCTCTGCCACCAGCGCTGCCTGGAGTGCCCAAATTTGAATTAAAGTAGGACAGTAGCAGGCGAGTCTGTAATAACATTTGTATAATTTTATTATTGCTCTGGGCTCAGTTCATTTCCTCCTCCAGTAGCTGCGTGAAATTGTTTGATTCTGGAAACTGCCTTGAGTCTGCGGCTCTGGGGTTGGAGGGTGGTACAGGAACAGGAAGGCATGCGACACTCTCTCTGTCTGATGCTGTCAGAAACATAAACACAGTCACACACCTACACACACACACACACACACACAACCCCACGTGCATGTACATACACACGTGTTGAAAGAGAGCGAGAGAGAGAGAGAAATAATTTTGTTATTCTGGGTTTTGTAATACTGTTACATTGGCTCACTTAATAACTCAAGCTGTCTAGAGGATATGATTGATATTCTCACTCACCTTGTCACTTATGATAAATATTACGCTGCATTTATGTGAGATGGCTAGGAAGTGGAATAACTCGTTCATTACATTATCATATCACACAAATATGAGAGTTTGTGTTTATGTCCCTTTCTAGCAGCCAGATTGTCGTTTCTTCCTAATGCTAGTCAAAGAAAGTCAAGCGGAAAAAAAAAATGTTTCTGTGCAAAGAGTTTGTTTTTGGAAAGAGCCTAATCTGATGACATTCCAGCTTTTTTTGGTAACTTTTCCACTTGGAAAGCTTACATTTTATTTGGCCCATGAGGAAGAATTAAACTCCATAATTATTTGGGGGTTTACTAGGGCTATCAACTCTTATCATGTGATTTCTAGTTTGTGTTGTTCCACTACAACTATATTGTGATTTTGTTTACCAATGATAGGACTATCATTTCCAAAATGGTAATTTACAAAACTCTGATTACTCTAACACAAACAATCAAGTTTGGGAGGTATTAGCTCATGTAACACACACCTGAGACCCCAATGGCTTTGACACAGGAAGGGAGGGTGGAGAAGTTCTGATTGGTTTCCTCGGGGCTCTGCTTCCAACTTCCCACCCGCACACATTCCCTCACTCCTCCTCGTCCTCCCCCCTTCAATTCCTTTATGCAGAGCAGCCCAAACTGCAGTTTGATGAAACACATTTGTTTGACTTAACTCTTGCCTCCCCATCACGGTTAAATCTCGGAGGCCTGTCGTTGTAATGTGGCCCAACAGCAATTGGGTTAATGAGAGGATATATGTACAAGTGTGGGACTTGACCGGAGGAGCTGTTTTCCATTTGGGTTTGGTCTGCTCATGTTATTAGGGAAACCTTTATTATTGTTGCCCTCTAGTGGGAACCATATAATAGGATTACATTTTATTAGAGCCTCCCAGCATTACCCAAGCAGCCCCCTCCTCTTGTCTCTCTTCCCCACATAGTAGTGTCACTGACTCCTCTGTCCACTGTGGGTGGGAAGGGTACATTTGGGGCTGCAAGGGAGGCCAACAAGTGGGGAAACCGGTGATACCACAAAGTGGAGATCTTTATTGTTCCTCAGTTACTAAAAAAGGAACTTGCTGTGGTAAAATCTTAATTTTTGCGTAACAAAACTTCAACTATTTCATGAACACATGACACACGTGTTGTTGTTTAATGTAGGCTATTAATGAGCCCCGGCTCATCGCACTTCTACACTCTTCTGCTACATCCTCTTCCACAATGTAGCGAATGTATTGTTACAATTCTCTGTCTGAATATTTTTGAACTATATCACATTTTGTCTCAGACCATCAGCTCTAAAGGCTCTCGCTAATAGCAGCTGAGGGGTGTATGAGGGGGCTTCCCTTTCTGCTTCCAGTGGCTTCCCCTAAAACTCCCTCTTTTGTTGGTCGGATTACGCGGGTGGTGGGATAGATGTAGGCCACCTATGGCAAGGTAGTGAGAGAAATTATTTAAAAAACTAATAGAGAGACCTCATTCAGTTACATTTGGCAGGGGCCATCCTGAAGCTATTGTATTAGGTCGGGAAAATTTCACATGGCATCATATTAGAGTGCTACCAGACACCAGAAAGAGAGGTCATATTTCTCCCATATTAGCTTCCCTCTCCTGGCTCAATGTTAAGCCCAGAATAGTGTTTCAAATCCTTTCCCTCACAAAGTCCTGAATGATCAAGCTACAGCATATATTAAATACTTCATACTATCATATTATTTCAACAGAACCCTTTGGTCTGAGAGTGCAGGCTTACTTTGGGGTTCCTAAAGTATTTTCAAAAGTACAAGGAGAGACAGAGCCTTCAGCTATCTCCTGTGGAACTAGCTTCCAGTTTGGGAGACAGATACACTCTCTAATTCATACTTTCTTTTTTGATAAAGCTTATAGTTAGATGATCCTGTTCCTGAACCACCCCTCAGCTATGTTGCTGTAAGCTCGGGCTGCTCGGGGACTTCCCATGATGAACTGAGCCTTTCTCCTCCACCCCTGTCTTTTCAC
>VUQK01019073.1:20708-33230 GCA_015106715.1 Bujurquina vittata | reverse complement strand
CATTCCCTTTCGCCGGCTTTTTTTCCCTGCAGGGGGCTTTTTCACGTGGTGTGGGGGAAAAAAAAAAAAAAAAATCATGTTACTCCCATAAACAAAACCTCTGGTTTACCCTCTGTAAACCTGGCATGGGAAAAACACTGTAAAAAGTGGCTATGGTGAACCAGCCATATTCTTTTGGGGTAAAGAGGAAATTCTGCAATAAGTATTGAAGGTAATTATATACTCTGGGATTTGGAAAGGAAATGAAAGAATTTGAGGGTGACCTCTCAGGCCCTAGAATCACAAAAAGACTCTCCCTCCTCATTTTAAAGGGGAAATAAATTTTATATATATATATATATATATATATATATATATATAATGATGGCTTTTGTGCTAATGAGGCAAGAATAATGGAGAACAATTATAATTATTTTTACATCAACACTAAAACAGTGAGACAGTGAAAGTACAGAGAAAATACAGTAGCAGTCATAATGTTAGAGTCAAGTATTCTTCTTGTTTTTCAGACTGGAAATCCTGAACACTTCCTCTGAGCTTTTTTTGTGCTGACTCTGGTCCTGTTCAGAGTAAGATGTTTCACTGAGAGACAAATAGTTGAAATAGTTTCTCTGCTGGGCAATGAACTGCTTGAGAAATTTATCCAACTCTGGAGAGTCTGCTTGCATAGCTAGGAAGTGAGGTCAAGCCTCCACTGCAGCTGCCGCCTGCAAAACACTAACAGATAACAGACCTTCCTGTCAATTCTCTCTCTCTCTCTCTCTCTCTCTCTCTCTCTCTCTCTCTCTCTCTCTCTCTCTCTCTCTCTCTCTCTCTGACCTGAGCTGATTTCTCATCAAGACCTCTTGTTTTACCATCTCTTGAGTGGAATGTCCTATAGTTGTCTTATATTTAGGAAAAATAGCATCTTTTGACAGAATTCACAACACTTGACATTCATGAGTAATGTCAGTGCAATTTAATCTAAGTGGAAAAGAGTCCACGTTATCATATTATTTTCATGATAATATGTCTAACAGTGATCCTAATCACTTAAAAACAAAAAAAAAATAGATAAATTTAATTTAGGTTTAAAGATGTATTTGACACACACACACACACACACACACATATATATATATATATATATATATATTATTGACAAACCTTATTTCACTTATACAAGGCATCCAAAACAACTCTAAAATTTTATACATTCAAAACAATTTACATGCACATTATATCAATTAAAACTTTAAGATGTGGTTGTAAAGAGCCATTGGTACTTTGACTGATGTTTTGTTGGCTGATGGTGGTGTGGTTCGTAAGTGGTGTGATTGCAGAGTGGTTATAGAGTGGTTTGTGTTTATTTCAACAGATGTACCAAAACAGGGCAGTGTGGCTACTGACGGTTAGCATGGTGGTGCACTGTTTAATGCTGTTGCATCACAGTACGAAGGTATCTGGTTCGAACGTACCTCTCAGTGAAATGTTCTCCCCATGAGTTTGTTCTGTACTGTACGATAAAGTTGAATTCAGGTTAATGTCATCAGCTTTTGCAAGCCACTGTTTCTGGCAGTCGTGCACCTCTTGATTTTTGTAACCTGTGCTTTTGCTGCTGCAGCCAATTGAAGACAGTATTATAAACTTGGCAGCGTGTGAAGCAACCAATATGGCACGTATAATGGGGCCCTTAGCCCACTGATTGGAAATGGAAATGTCTACCTGGTTCAAATTTGTTGATGTTGAATTGCTATAGTGCACCTTTAGAAGTATAAGTAGAGGTGGTAGGATGACCAAGTTTCAAGTCACCAGTACACTCATTAATCAAATGTGAGTTAGCAAAAGTCCAAAGCAAGCAATCAGTTTTCAAGTATAGATCACCAGTCAGGACAAGTTAGTCTGGTAAATTCACCATGGCATCAAATGATGAATCCTAGTGCCATTATTTGTGAATCTCTACACTCAGTTGAGGTGGTCAACTTCCAGAAAATGGAATAGAGCAGCTTGATTCATGTGCAGAGACAAGTAAATAAATTAAACAGCACTAAACTGTTCACCCCAAGGCCAAAAGCCTTTTTTTTCATGCACATTAAAAAATTACTTGTTACCTCCAAGAATATAACTAATATACTTTAAGAAATATTGGGGCTATTTTAAAATATAAATAAAAAATTGACTAATGAGGCGGCTGTGGCGAAGGAGTCAGTGGATCATCCATAATCAGAAGGTTGGTAGTTCGATCCCTATCTCTTCCAACCTATTGAAGTACCCTTGGGTAAGATGCAGAATCCTCAGTTTCACCCAACGCGTCCATTGGCGTGTGAGTGTGAACATTGTGTTAAAAGTACTTAAGCATAGGAAAAACAAGCACTTTTATGAATGTGTGGGTGAATGAGGATGTTAGTAAGAAAAAGCTTTGACTGCTCAACTTGAGTGGAACAGCAGTATATAAGTCCATTTACCATTTATGTAATGCAGTGTATGATCACAAACCATAAAAATACCTTTCATTAGAGTTCTGAGAGTAATCAATCAAATTAAGGATCAGAGCTCATTTGAATGTTTCATTGGTCATCACATTGGAATTAGGCTTGAGTTTCTTTGGACATGTCAATTTTACCTCAACTAACACGTCCCGTTTGTGTCTTTTTAGGTGCATTCATCATTTGCTGGACCCCTGGTCTGGTCATCCTCCTCCTCGATGTTTTCTGTGCCAGTTGCAATGTTCTCACCTACGAAAAGTTCTTCCTGCTATTCGCTGAGTTCAACTCAGCCATGAACCCCATCATCTACTCGTACCGTGACAAGGAGATGAGCGCAACCTTCAGGCAGATCCTGTGCTGCCAACGGCAGGAGAACGTGAACGGGGTGGCCGCAGAGGGATCGGACCGCTCTGCGTCTTCCATCAACCACACGGTGTTGACCGGCAGTACCATGCACCACCATCACCACCACAATGAACACTCGGTGGTGTAAAAAAAAAAAAGCCCAAAGTCTTGGAGATGACTCCATCTTGAAGGGATTATTCTCTAAAGGAGATACTGACTGAGAGAAGGTAACTGGGTGGATGTCAAGAAGAAGACGGCAACTATGATTAAAGATGGAAAGACTCTAGCTGTTTGGAGAAAGAACAGATGAGAACTCTGATAGGCTGTTATTATTTTGTTTTGTTAATTTCCATTTGTATTAAATGTGTTGTTACAGGCAAAGATAATATGAACTATTTAAAAGTAATCTGTGAAATAAAGTAATGCCAGTATAACCCATCCTCTTTATCCAGTATTCCTAACGTTGTGTCTTGTAGGTTTCATATCTATTGCTTCTCTAGAGCCCCGTCATTAAGAAAAACATCAAACTTAACATCATACATGTATGTTATTTTTGGTTACTAATGTATTTCTTTCACATAATTTTAACGACTCTCCTGACCCCAGATTCACAACATCATGCTTTCATTTTCCACTTATATTTGTCAGGCAGAAGCTTTAACAGTGAGGATGTGTAGTTTCAAGGCATGACTATGTTATACCAATAATATATTTCAAAAGGTGTCATCTAAAGAGAAAATCCAGTTCAATATCCTGCCTATATTAACATGTTTTGCATGGTTTGCAATCTGCCAAAATCCTACAACACTGGTTTATCCATTATGGAGTCAACTCGATATTTAAATAACCTCAGCAATTATCCTTTTCTGCTGTAGAGTCGTCATTCATTGTTTAAAGACAAGTACTCTTCGAAACTACAACCAGGTTTGGGGATTTATTTTTCTACCACCCACCCTTTCTTATTAACATGCGTTTGTAAATCCATGCCAGCAGGTTATTGCTTCCATCCAGTTTAAATAAAGTAAGGATCCAATGTTTGCTACAAATCCTGGGTTGTTTATTCCCACTCAGGAATCAAAGACAAGTTGTTCCAGGGAAAAGAGGAGGAGGAGCACAGTTAAGTGAAGACAAGATGAGAGTCGTGTTTGGTGCACGTTCAAAGACTTCGTATTATGACACGAAATGCGCCAAGCAAACTGCCTCTCACTGTATAACTAGATACCCGAGGCAGACCTCGAGAAAAAAGGGGGACTTGTGGAAGTGAATGTAAATGTACTAACAGAGTTAGTTCCAAATTTGCCTTCCGGTGCCTTGAGTATAGGTTCTGTAACTAGTGAAACTGCAAATAATAACAAAAAAATCAAAAAGAAAACATAACAGATGTTTTTTTTTTGTTTGTTTTTCTGGCAGTGTGCGATCTTCACTGGGTGATTTCATGTTCTCGGCATGAACAAGAAGATAAAATGGGTTATAGAATGCCCTTCTCTGTTTTTTATTGATACAGTGTAAGCAGTCTTGACTGAAAAGCCTTCAGGCTCGCTATTTTTTTACCATCTATGCCTGTCTCACTTCTGATGAATTTATACCAAGTGGTGCAGAGCAAAAGCAAGAATGGCTGCTTAAAACCTGGACCATCGCATGACTGATTCTGCAGCCTGTGTCAGGCTCTAGACACAGGAGTGCTGTGAGTGTGTTATCAGGATGCCTAATGACTCACAACATAACCTTGATCGTGCTGTTTAGTTTTTTGTGAAGCACAAAGCCAGATTCCCCAAAGGTTTGCACTTTCAGAACAGTTTGGAATTTGTCGGTGGTGCACAGTGAGGTGGAGGTTCATCAAAAGCAGTGTTGTTACTTGTTTTTTTCTTTCACCTCCATTAGCAAATCCACATTCGTTTCAGTTACTGTTCTTTAGAGAACTGATGAACTAAAACAGCACGGCCTTAAAGGTGCACTAAGCTTTAAACGCTGCAGTTGTTCAACAGAATCTGAATGACATGGACAGATTTGTGCTTGTTTGTAACACTGTTTTCGGTGATATGAAGTAACGCAGATATACAACCAAAATATGTTTTATTTGTGTCTCTGCGAGAGATGGTTGACGCTTTACAACAATACAAGTATTTCTGGTTAGTAAGTATTATTTAAGGGTGTACTGACAACAACGACAAATTAAATTTTGCTCTTATTTGACTCCCTTTGGGTGCCTTTGTAACGGACTGACCTTTGAGCCAGACTTGAGCCAATGCAGTGTCGAATGGTGTAATATTGTTTTCAAAAGTGCTCTCATTGACTTGAGATTTTGCGCCAGCTGATATCCAGCATGGCGATGCTATGATGTACA
The DNA here is from genome assembly GCA_015106715.1 of Bujurquina vittata. Taxonomy (NCBI): domain Eukaryota; kingdom Metazoa; phylum Chordata; class Actinopteri; order Cichliformes; family Cichlidae; genus Bujurquina; species Bujurquina vittata. The sequence goes on along the minus strand of VUQK01019073.1, from coordinate 28,076 downwards.
TTGTTAAAAATTGCAAACTGAATGTTTTGAATCCAAACACATTTTGGCCAAAATATAAAGACAACGGTCCCAACAACTGACAGCAGAGTGAGAATCACTGCCAAAAGTAAAGTCAGATGTTTTCCAGGAAGCCAGATGTTTTTCAGGAATTTAAGCTGCAGTGTTAACATGAAGTCAGCTGGCATCTGTGCCTGAATGTTTGGCCTATTAATCAGGTAATTTACATTGTTTTAGATTATTGACTTACGCTTTTTCTCCCCCTTCCGTTACTCTGAAACACTTACTGTTATTTCTGCTGCATGTGTGAGATATAAAGCACTGTGGTCAAGGGCGCCTTAGTCACCAATGTGATTGGTAATTTTCCTTACTGTGTTGGTGCTTTTTTTTAAAAAAAAATCTCTACCTGTGCTTCATCATTGCAAAATGAGAAAGAAAATCTTAGGAATCAGTGCCCCATAACAAATTTGTTGTCTTAAGCTTGTCCGACTTTCACAAGTCACAAGAATCTTGACCAGATTTGGTCAGTATGACTCTGGACCCAACCCTCCATATTTGGCATTCACTGTAACATTTTTGTTCAAGTATTAATTCAGGTTATTATATCAAACCAACTAAACTTTCTATGTGTTTGTTTACCAGTTTCTGTATCTTTGTAAGTATCTGTGTACAATATGTATATATAAAATATATTATGCAAAGTTAATCACCAAAGGGAAACGTGTTTCGTGCCTGTAAATTTCACTGTGTTATATACTGTCCAGATGTACTGTAGGCTTCTCTGTATGTTTTGTTTTAATGTAATGTGTATTGTGAGCTTAAACAATGACTTTCCTGTAAACATTATTACAGTAACATTAACTTGTTTGTGATGAATATCTACGAGTGCAGTGCCTTTCAGTTCTCCTCCATATAAAGTCAATTAACGGCAGAAAAGCAGTGATTCATCCGCCTCTGGTTGAAAGTTTCAAGCTTATAACATCTCCAGTCACACCCAGCAGTATTTAGCCACAACCGCACCCATCAGTGCTGTCAGTGCGCATTTGTACATCACTGCAGCACTGAGATTAGTTTAAAAAAAAGAAGAAGAAAAGATTTCGAGTGATATTGAGTTACTTTTTAAGCTTGTGTGTTGCTAATGCAGCAATCTTGTGTTTAACAAGGCCAGTGTGTAGGATTTAGTGGCATCTAGAGGTGAGTTTGGAGCAAGCAGCTAATACAGATTGGAGCTAACAACATACCCAATCAAATATTAACCATTGCAAAAATTAAGATGGCAAGTATCAGTATGGATGCCATCTCAATGTTAAGATGTAAAAGGTCCTCTCAGTGTTTAGTTTTGGGCTAAATTACGTAGATTTGAAGGGCTCATACAAAGCTTACCAAAATGCTTTGTAGTTGAAGGTGATTGTACACTGCTGAAAATATGATTATGAAAAATAAATTCCATTTCTGCTTCTAGATCCAGGTAAATCCTAAATACTGGCTCTAGGAAGTGGAACAAAGTTTGTTTTTTGGTTCTTTTTGTTTTTTGTTTGTTTTATTTTTGTTTTTGTTTTTAATTTGTTTTTTGGGTTGTTTTTTTTGGGGGGAGGGGGTGTTAGAGTGATTTTCTTTGCAACAAAACTCCCTCGTTATTATTTTTTTCTATGTACTATTAAAGCAGCAACAGATGGCCTATTGAAACTACTCAGAGAAAAGTGGGATCGGTTTTATCTCTCCAGATTACATTTCAAGGTTGTTGTGCCCTAATTGTGTCTTATTTTGTCTGAATGGTGTACGAGGTGCTTGCTGTGGCCTTCAAATGATGCTGCATGGGACGGACAGTGTGTGTTGCAGTTAAGAGACATTTTCTATAATACCAAAAAGTGATATAAAAACAGATTTTTAAAACCAACAAACAAAAAGTAGCAAAGATGTAGGTCTGAACATTTTGTTTGTCAAAAATAACTTGAAAAATGATGTTGAAAGTTTCCAGGCAACAAACCATGTACCAGTAGTTTGATATTTTTCAGTAATTGTGACAACAGAAAATAAATAAATGTGATATCCATACTACCTTAGAGTACAATATCAATAAATATCCCACTACAGTGATGGTGTTGATGCTCCAGCAACAATAAAAACAGTCTGAATTCAGGTGAATGTGTCGTTCATTTATATGAAATTACAGACCTATGGATAAAAAAAAGGAAATAAACTACATCTCGCTATGATTGTTCCTTTTGATTATGCACCAATATTTCTGTTTCTATTAAAGCACACCAGAATGGGGAACTATCGTTGTTGTTTTTGTTGTCATTTTTTTTCCAGGACAATTTGTTGAACATGAGCCTCTTCACACAATTTGGGCAGCCTTAACTGTTAGCAGAAATGTGTGTGTGACTGCTTGTTTTTCTGTTTTTGGAAGAGAAGCACATTTCCTTTCAGCCCTGTCTGAGTGTGACCGTGTTGCACAGTGAGAAAATGCTGAATGAATAAGTTCTGCCTCCCTTGAGGCAGTGTTACTGGATTTGATTCACATTTGCCAGACACAGTTTGGGGTTAGTTTATGCTGAAGGTTTGTCAACTTTAATAAGAGAAGGTTGAACAGCAGGGAGGAAATTGGGGAAAATATTGCAGATTTTAGAACTACATAGTGTAGAACTACCATTCAACTACCATATTGGCCTTTGCCTTCTGTTGGATGATTCTTTTGGAAGCCATCCATTAGTGATTGAATGGTGAAAACTATTCAATGAATCTGAGAGGTTTTTCCCGTAAATACCCATTTTCCATGAAAACAATGCCTGTTCCCAATCTGAAACCGTCTCCACGTGGTTCCTCCAGAAGTTGAGACCACTGGCATCAGTGGCTATGAGAGGTGCTACACGAGAAATTAACCAGATGTAGCTCACAGAGCTACATCTGTTCACTGTGTTGTGTCTCACCTTCTGGTAGCAATGCTAAGTAATTTCCAATTCTGAAACCTGGCGCTGCTTCTGGAAAGAGACCAGGGTAGAACTGGCACTGCACCAACACTGGCGCTGCCGTTGATGGAAAAGAGGTAAAAGTAGCACCTTTAGTGTAGCGCACTTAACACTTCACATGAAGTACATCACAGAACAAATGTGGTATTTGTGTATGATTGATACTACGGTAAGAGCAGTCAGGACGTGTGTCGTGTGTGACATGGAGATCTTTTCATGGGAAACATTTTTTCCCTTTCTCTGTGTGTGTGTGTGTGTTTATGTGTGTGTGTGAGAGAGAGAGAGCTCTGCTCTGTTTATTGTTCCACAGCTTTGGAGTGGTAGCCTCTAGTTGACTGATATACATCTGCTTACTTCCTGTCGCTCCCTGAATGGTCCAATCAGAGCCAGTGTGGCCTTGCAGGAAGTTGCCTGCACTGTTGCTGAGTGAGGGGGGATGTCAAATCTTCGTCACAATGTCAATATAGACACTTTCCATGGTTACTGGCATGGTTTGATGACTGACAAATATGTCCCATCGGTCAAATGTCCTACTGCATGCTTGGCTAATGACTATAATGAATGGACTTAAGTATCTTGTTGCCAACTACATTTATGAAAGATGGAAAAGTCAACAAGACATTAAAAATCTGCTGAGCTGCTCACATCTAGAACATTCAGAAAATTCCAGTTTCCTCTGGTCTGACAAAACAGGAAGCAATTGTATGACTGCAAAACATCATGAAGATCTGCCATGGCATGATGGCATCAAATAATTCCCTGTGAATAAGTTACCTTCCAGTAAGCACCCACTGCTGGCTTTGCAGTACATTGAAAACAAAAACAAAGCAGATGGAGATAGGACAAGGAAATGACTGCAACTGCTGCAGATAAGAAACAAAACACCTCAATCATGGATTCACTCTTGGAGGAAAATGGGTTCTTTTGGTTCTTTTGTATAGATTTCAACTTCAGTGAACTTTGACCTGTGAATACTTGTTGAAGCGTTCCAAACCATCCTGAAATTGTTGACCTTTCACAGAATGACATGTATACATACTGTATGGTATGAAGGGGCATTATTGGCTGAGTTACCTATGCAATGAGCAGCATTCTTGGATGGCACACCAAAGAAGAGCAACAAAATGCTTTGTATTTGTTATATTTATGTGCTTATACACAGATGCATGAGTGCTGGGATTATTTCATATAGTAAACATTTCAATTCACAGACAAAACAGCCCTCTGTTTTAGCATTATCACGTATTTAAATAAAATACCTATGAGAATGAGTAATGAGCATGTAATAAGAACGCATCATTCAAAATAATGGCACATATGCTCTAATAATAAAACATGCCATTGTATTATTCTCTCTGTATTATATTCAGTGGTGGTTAGGTGGAGGAGTTGAGACTGAAAGACTGAGCCAAAGTTTAGAGCAAGTAAAAGAGGGATGAGCAATCCAAGGCCAGACTCCATACTGCCTTCTCTAAACAGTTTACACTCAGGCATCCCCCACAACACACACAGAGATGTCCTCCATATGACTTGCATACACACACACACACACTTATACACTGGAATGCAATCACAGACATTTTGATGAAGTTAATACGACCCAGCACAAATAAACAGGGCTTATTGCAGAATGTTCTTAGCATGCACACAGAAATCCACGGTAACAATGGTTCATGTAGCACAAAGTTTCTCTGATGAACCCTTTTGATCCATCTTGCACAGAGAAAAAAAAAATGCAACATCATTAAGATGCTTGCTGCTCTTAAGGGGACTGCCATGTAACATGTATGAAGAGAGGCTCATAATTAAATAAAAGAAAAGAAAGAACAGTTTGGGCTCAGAGAGAGATAACTGCCAGCATGTAGCAGTGAAAACCTCAGAAGGAGCTCCTGAACCGGAGCAACATACCTGTGAAGTTGGTGGCAGAGTCTAAAGATTCAGGGGAGGTCTTACCTTAACAGAGGTAAGAGTCAAGAAGTGTCATGGACGATGTTAAAGACTCTCGACAATGTAGGACCTCCTTTGCTTTGGGGTTAACGGCAAAGCTAGAGAGATTCTCATGAATCTCAGCTAATAAGTGCTGAACGACAAGTGTAAATATCTCTTCCTAGAGTCCTAAATTCAGATACATACGCGCCATGCAGACAAACAAAGCGACTACTTTCGTTACCTTTTCAAGAAGTCCTGTTTAGATCTGAAATACAAAGGCGTTGGATAATTCTGTTTATTTGCAAGCAATACAAAGAAATGCACTTAATGTGAATTATGTGTGGCAAAAGAAAGAATAAACATTATTCATGTAATGTAACAAATACCAAAAAAAAGTAACACCGTGACACATTTAAAAAGGCATTTTTAGACAAAATCAACTTTTTTTTTCTTTAGATATGAATATCTTAGTTTTTTTAAACCATACTTTCAAACAATATTACCCAAATTGAATTTTTTTTAAAAAAAGGTTAAAAATAAGAGCACCAAGCATAATTTCTTTTTTTATGAGCGACCATTCTAGATTTATACTTATATACTCAGGATGTGAGGACATTTTGCCAAATTGTCACTTACAAGCTGTTTTATTTAAGGTAGGAGAATGACTCAGGTTAATAATGCTCTTACAATATGTGTGTTTTAATTTATACCTGCTATAATTTGCTTATATGTTAAATAAATTATCTACAACAAATGTGTACATTTTAAAACATTAAAAAAAAGGGAACAAAAATAAACAAAAGAATGCCCCAAAGTGGAATACCAACTTGACTACAAAACAATCAGTGATTTAAAGTGATTGTGTGCCACTGTGGAATAAACTAGAGCTGACTTGAAGAGAAAGGTCGTAATTGTTGTAATTATTATATAAACAATTCCTTTTAATAACACTGTCAAAGAAATAACTTATCACAGGTTGATTCTCTCTGTGACCAATAAACAGCAAGGTCACACTGACCCCAGTCAGAGCGTTTAATACATTTTCATCAAAGTTTATAACAAAAAAGAAAGTAAATCCAAAGTCTATGAGTTCATTCATACGTTTTCAGAATTAAAGCAGACCTGTTTGATGGACAGCTCCTGGTAAACATCCAGAAACTGATGTCCTGATTTCTGAAGTAGCAACATACAAATTACCAAAATACGGCCATGCTGGGTTCTTCTGAAGAGACAAATTACAAAAAGAAAACAACTGAGCAGTCAAGGTACAGTGCTCCCCTTCACACACATGTAAATGTGCCAAATATGCAAAAAAAACCCCACAAAAACCCACAAATATTTTGTCACAGCACCGTATGCTTGGGCTCAGTGAAAGTATTCATTAAATCAGTGAATCAATGCCTTTTGCACAGGGAGAAAACATTTTCGTTAACAGTCAGCTTCAGTGTCAGCAGTCATGCTCAGTCTGTTCTGATGCATGCGCTCCAGTATCCGATGAATGCTACTGAAGCTCGGCCTATCTGATGGATGTGTGCTCCAACAAAGCCTCATCAGATTGTACAGCTCCAAAGGACAGTTCTCAGGACAGGAAAGGATGTGACCATCCCTCACATAGTAAATAACCTCCTCATGACCCATGCCATAATATGGCTGCATTCCATGGGAGAAGATCTCCCATAGCACCACACCATAGGCCCACACGTCTGACTCTGTAGTATAACGATTGTAGAATATAGACTCTGGGGGCATCCAGCGAATGGGAATGGCATCATTTTCATTGGCTTTGTAGTAATCCGCTGAGTAGATGTTTCTGGAGAGGCCAAAGTCTGCAATCTTTACCACCATTTCCTCTCCAACCAGGCAGTTCCGTGTCGCAAGGTCACGATGGACAAACTTGCGCTCCGACAGGTAGGCCATTCCTGCAGCGATCTGCTTGGAAATGGATACCTGCTCTACACAGGAGAGAGGTCCGGCCTCCAGCTCAGAGGAGAAACTGCGGCCCGACAAGCTGGCGTGGCTGAGGGTGCGCACTGACTGGGTGGGAGATCTGCGACGCAGGAACTCATTGAGGTCACCGTGGGCCATGTACTCAAACATCAGACACATTGGTTTACCCACTGCGCACACACCTGAGGAGAGAGCAGACAGGTAAGTTCATTTGATGACCCTATGATACTGTGGATTTTCCCACCACCCCCATAAACATACCACTGGAAGCATTAAAAACACTAAATTAACATTTTTTTCATCTGCAGTATCATATAATTAGTTCATTCACCTTAAAATGCCAAAAATTTATATTTATAGACAGATGAGATCTTCTTGCATTCCTATGCCAGAGGATATATATATATATATATATATATATATATATATATATATATATATATATATATATTTTTTATATTTTTACATAATATATATATATCTGAGCTCGAGAGAGATTGAGAAAAAAAAAAAAAAAGTTTTTTCA
>VUQK01019073.1:4202-17692 GCA_015106715.1 Bujurquina vittata | reverse complement strand
AATGCTCTTACCTAATATGGTCACAATTTTCTCACCAAATACCTTAGTATGTTGTAGTAGGATGCTATAAAACTCCAAAAAACAAATAATGAATACTGATTTATATCTGTTGTTACCTGTCCTATTCTGCCTTTTCTACGTTGTTTAAGATTTTTTTCCCCTCCCATTCTGTGCTTCTGTTTTTGCACTTCATTCCTCCCTGAAGGAAACTCAGGGATCCAGCAATTATTTAATGTAAAATCCATTTGTAACCGTTGCCTCTTTGCAAATCTTTTACACAAACGCAGACACTAACCTAAGAGCCGAACTATGTTCGGATGGTCAAATTCGGCCATGAGTGCTGCCTCTCTCTGGAAGTCATTCTGCATGTCAGCTGAGGCTTCCTCCTTCAGCATCTTCACTGCAACCATTGTGAAAGACTCCATTGGCAGCAGGCCCGGTGCTCTGCAACAGACGCACACAAAGATATTTATGAACTATGCATAAAAACATTTTAATATTATAAATGTGTATTTTATTGCTAACATTTTTGTCAGTAAGGCTTAAACCAGACCTCTGTAGCCATATATTTTGAAATGTGTCTTTTAATTTTAACAACAAGCATCTGAGAAAAACCGTGACAGACGTGAGAAGGTCTGGAGAAGCCGTGGAGAACATTTGCTGCCCTTCATATTATTCAGCAGGTTTGCAGGTGGGTCTATGATGATCTGGGGAGGGATGCACAGACCTATACATGCTAGTCAACAGCATCCTGACCTCCATGAAGTATCAGGATGAAATCCTTGGACCCAGGGTCAGAGCCTATGCCGGTGCAGTGGGTCCTGGTGCACGACAATGGCCAGCCTCATGTGGTAATCCAGCATAATCTTTTTGTTCCCATTGAGATCTGCTGTGTTTTTGAAGTGTTCCTTTAATTTTTTGAGCAGTGCATATGGTGTAAAAAAACAAAAAAACATACACAGTATATTCAAAAGTCTCACCCATAAACAGACTTAGAGTTGCACTGCTGTCAGGGAAGAATTTCTCTCCTCAGGTCTATTTAAGTCACAGGTGTGAGTGTCACAAATGACTAAATGCACTCTGCATGTGTTTATTGAGTGAATGTGCATAGAGGGGATAAAAGTTGCAAAAGACTTTTTAAGTTAGGGTTTGGAGCGTTCATATTATAAGTCAGACACAGATGTCTTCTTAGATTTTATACAGATAATTGCAAAATCATACCAGTGTGTGCATGTGAGTGTGTATTTGTGTTCATGTCAGTCAGTGTGTGTATTATGTTCCCAGGAGTGTCTATATACTGCGACATTCCAGTTCTCAGCGAGGGATTACTATCTAGCCCTCAGGACATCTCTCGCATTTGACTTGCGCTGCACTACAGGTGCTACTGTCATAATGCTGCATGCTATTATTGTACTGTACTGTGACCTGCCTTCATGCCTCCATTTATATATTGCATTAGTTTTTTTGTAGCTTATGGTTTCTTAAATCTCGTCTGTCATGTGGCGCTGTTCGCTGACTACTTTAATTGGCCTTAATTGGCTGTGACAGCTATCAGGTATGGATGGCTTTGACTGTGAAATGCTGTCACCAGTAGATCCTGTCACACCAAATAACTAGATTTGGGTTATTTATGACTTTTTAGAAATAAAACTACCATATGACACTGCTCTGGTATTAGGTATGATTCAAGAGATGAGTTTGCCAACATTCATGTCTTGCTGTAAACAGGCTCAGTGTGCAGTGAAAGTGACACTTGGAACAGCTTGCCTTGTGACTTTGTGAATGACGCAGTAGTTCTCCAAACGAGCAGTGACCTTGTTTAGCCATCTCATCCTTCCCTCCGTGTTAGTGCTGCCTCACTCCCTTCCCCTCTTCCTCTGCCTTAAACATACCAGCACCATCAAATAATAGTGTGCAGAAATAGTGCAAGCATTGCAAGCAAATAGCCGCTAACAATTTGAATGCTCCCACTTCCCCTTCCTCTCTCTTTTTATCCTATTTGTTCATCTCTTCTTTTGTTGCCCTGTGAGATAGAAACAGTATAAAACTGTCCACGTCAAAATCCACTTTCCCCACCGTTCCCTCGGCTTTCTCACCTGGCTTGGAAAACCCGTCCAAAGGCTCCTTCCCCAATATCTCGAACATATTGGATATTATTTCGGGGATACTCAAGGGCCAGCAGTTTTGAGTTCAGCAGCAGGGGAACGCGCTGGTACATGGGGTTGGGGTGGAGTCGGTCAAGCAAGAGCTCTGACGGAAGAGTGCTCAACGTTGGGGTCTCCAGTACTCTTCTGATGACAAAAGTGTGAGGGTCAAAAAGAGAGAAGGACAGACCGTAGATAAAGAAATGTACCACATCTTTCTTATCTTTCCTTTACCTCTTTCGATTCCTCCACTGCTTCTTCCGTCTGTAGCAGGCGAAAATGATAATGGCGAGGAAGACTGCGGTTGCAAGGGCGGTCAGGACAACAACGATGACAGACATTGAGAAAGCTGGTGACGATGTGGTCGCGGGAGGGAAACGAGGAGTCTGATGAGGGCCTGCTGACTCTGGCTTCACAACTTAAATACACAGATATAGGAAAGTCACTAAACTTGGACTTGAAAGCCTTGGATGTGCAGACTAATCTTTGATTATGCATTAGCAGGTGGATTTAGTGTGCTGTGTAATGTAAGAGAACCAGGAATTGTCAAAGGGTGAACTGGGGGCAGGAGACTTAAATGGAAAAGGCACTACCTGATGCTAAGCCTGTTTCCCCACACTGTGGCACAGCACAGTACTCCCAGCGTATGTGTGGATTTGAGGTATAACACCAGGGCTTGTCGCTGATTCCTCCTGGGTTCCTGCAATGGTTGCCTGAATTCTTCAACTCTGGAATGACATCCACTGACAGGCGGTGCTCGTGGGGAACCTACAGGACAAAGCATAATAGTGAGGAGGAGAAGTCACGCTTTTCCCAACAAAGGAATAAGAGAGAAGACCAGCAATTGATAACAGGGGAGGTTAGGTATCTTAATTAGCAGATGCACATGGTTTATAGCCGATTAGTACAGAGATGGTTTCTGTGTAACACTCTCTTTTCTGTTCTGCTGCTGACCCTATACTCTGGAGTAAAGTGTAAATCAGCCTTTTCTAAAGTCTAGTAGATTTTCTGTATTTTGCTTCTGTATGAAAGAATTGATTGGGATGGATAGTTTTTAAAACCTATGAGTCTCAAATCAAAAGTGAAACTAAGATGACCGTCCAAATAATTTTTCATGGCCCTGTTCTGTGACTATAGTAAGGTTACAGCTTAATAACCATGGGCTATTGTGAGGGACATCAGGGGTTGCATGACTGTTCCAGCAATCTAGACTGCCAACTTAAATACGGAACATCTGGTGTGTTTGTGTGTCATGGGCTTTAATCATGAAAAGAGCAGTGGCCAAATCCATCCCAAGAGACATGAAGATATGGGCTGAAAGTGCTTGGTTCAACACGTGTTGCTGTAGCTGAACGTGTGAAGTCAGCTGCACAGGGTCGATTTCTAGCCGGTGCCTGGAATTCTTAAAACAACAAGTCTTCATACTAGAATGACATGTTAGTCCATTTGTCACCGCCTTTCAAGATAATTCACTGACATTTCGCAGGAAATGGGATACAAGTCTCCATTGTCAAAGTGCAAGACTTTGTGCACCCAACCGCCCTTCCCAATCTTCTTCCTGCAGACATTTTGCAACATTATTCCACAATAATCTAGACCACAAAGAGAGAGAGAGAGAGAGGGCTTTTGGTGCTTAAATAAGACCACTACTGGTGAGTAAACCCAGCAGTGGATCAAGTTGCATTTCCTGTGAGAAACAGAACTTGACCCTCTTAATTTTTAATTGGTGGCCACTAAGTTATTATTTTATGGATGAGTCTTAGGCTGAGTCATAAACATAACACGGGGATGGCAGTGCTATAAAGTCTGTGTAATTGATTAGTAATGTTTTCCTCTGCAATAACGATGTGACTCAAACTCCGACTGCAGCACTTCAGTGACTCAAAAAAAAAAAAAAAGGGTCCAGAATAACTCCATCCATGTATCATGAAGCTCTGCAGTTCATCCTTCTGAGGTGAATACCATACTGTATGGTGTGGAACAGTAAAGTGTTCTGCTCATTTCCTACAAAACTCATATATCTGATTGGGGATCATTGATATCCATTATAAAACCTTTAGTTAAAGCACCTGCTCTCTGATGCGTAGAGGATGACTTTAAATTCATGCGTCAGTTAGTAATCTCGACTTGTCTTTTTTTTTTTGCAATATTAGCTCTATAACAATTTATGTTTGTGGTTGAAGTGCGCAACTTTGTTGGATTTCTAATCAACATTTTTTTTCATGTATTATTTATGTATTTAAATAAACTATTTTTTGTATAGATTTTTTTTAATGGTTTTAGGAAAGAATGAATTAATTAAAAAAAAGTTGAATCTTTAGTTTGATTAGAAAATTATGTTTTTTTTTTGAAAATTAAACTTCATGTTTTTTTAAAATGTATTAATTTATCATCATTTTATCACATTAAAATGAATTCTGCTGTTATTAGTCATTATTAATGGTAAATTTGTGAACTTATATAAAGCATTAATGAAACCTTACTATAATTTTTTTCAAACTTTTTAATTATTTATATTTTTATATATGTATGCTTTATTTGTTTATTTGGGAGGCTAGTTTGTCAAGTGCACATCCCCACTCTTCCAGGTCTATCTGAAAAACTGAAACTAAAGAAAAAAAAAAAAGGCTATTGAGTTCAAAATTGTGCAATCACATTAACATCGCCCTGAGAGAACCGTTAGAGCAGACATTACCCCAATGATGCTGGTATTTCAGGCTGCTTACAAGAAGGAAATGAAAGCTTTGGAGCTGGCCAAGAAGTTAAGCTTAATCATCAAAATGATTCCATCATGTTTAACAGCCCACCTTCTGACTTTTGTTCAGCCAAAACATTATATCAGAAAGTTCCAGTCTTTTCCTGGAAGCAGCATGGGCTAGAGTCTCACTTCCTGATGTCACTCTATCTTCTTAATAGCTTCAATTCTATTGTCCTAGTGTAGACAACACACAACACTGGTTTGCTAAGCCCCACTCCCCTTAGGGCTCCAAGCCCTCAGCTCTTGCATTAAACTTATGAAGTTTATGAAGTCAAAGGTGAAACGTGCCTCTCACATTTGTGAGTAATTTGATGAATCTATGGTCAAAATTCGAGACTGTGGTATAAAAAAAGAAAATCTAGTTTACAAAAACATTTAAACTTTTTTACTTTTGGTATTCAACTTCAGTATCAATGAATGAAATGAAATCCTGCACTGTTTCCACAAATGATTTCCACTGATGCAGTGCAGGTAGTTTTATGAGTTCCTCAGAACTCTTCCAAGCTTGGGCATGATGTGTTATTTATTTATTTTTGACTTGCCTGGAACTTTACCGTGAGAAAAGATGAGCTCATTTAGCAAGCTGTTACTCGTTTGTTGAATATTGCAAGAAATGAGCTCCTTTACCACAGGACTCCGAAGAAGGACTTTTTTTTTTAATGTTTGCAGTGCCTGCCTTTAATTAAAATTTATTTAAATTTTGCAAAGAAAGGGTGTTAACATTCTGGAGCTAAAATAACTGCACATTTAGTGGTATAGTGGTAGTAGTCTTTCCCACAAATGCATGCAGTATACAGCAACTATATTTCCACACAAACCAATCCATGCACATGGATCTCTTTTCAGAGTGAAGATGAAGGAACCGAGCATGAATCTTGTAGAATTCAATCCCAAACCTATATGCTTATGTATACTTGCTTGTATCAGACACTCTCAAATGTGGCAAACATAGTTTGGGGTGTGTGTGAAGAAAACAACAGCAGTTCATTAGTGAACACAAGAGCAGCATCATGTGAAGACAAATGCAGACTGTGCTAACATTTGTGAACTGCATTAGACAGCAAGTGTTTTCTCAGCTAGCAGATAGTAGAGTAAGTGTGTGTGTGTGTGTGTGTGTGTGTGTGTGTGTGTGTGTCTTAGTGACGGAGCCTGTGGAACATATGCGTGTGAGAGCTAATTGCTTCCAGAGGCAGGATGTGACATAATGAGCCCCTCCCTCTCTGCTGACCTGGCACACACACACACACACACTGAACAGGAGAGTAGTAACAGTTCACCCAAACAGACCCTCTCACTGAGCAAAGCCATAAAAACATAAAGGAGCTTTTGGGCTACAGGAAGAGTGTGTGTGTTTGTGTGTGTGCGCGTGTGTGTATGTGTGTGTGCTTAACACATTTGTGTGTGTGGTGTTTGCACATGTAAGCATTTTTTGTGTGCTTTTCTGCTTCTGAGTAAGGGGAAGGAATGTTTTGATATAAAACTGAACATGCATGCACACACAAATACACAGCATCAGTGTAGCGTCTATATTCTCTTGGTTTAAATCTGCTGGAATCATTTTATGCTTTGGTCATTTATCAAATGCATCCTGTTTTCTGATTGCACATGGTCATTTTGTACCCAGCCTGGTATACTTTCACTACTTTTATTTTTTATCTAAAAAAAAAAAACTGTGTAATTTTGTGGCCCTATACACAAATATACACACAGACCACAATACCTGTTGGTTCCATGGCTGACACGGTATCCCAGACCTTGTCACATTCACGCTGCCCTGGTAGAAATGACCTCTGTCACTGTAACATGTTGCTGTCGACACCAAACAGAATAGATATACTGTGAGCAGCTACTTTTTGATAATGATTATTTCATTGTTACATTGTCACTTTTCTGTACTTACTTGTTATTAGATCTTTCTTGATATCTGAAATGCAGAAAATATAGGCTTCATTTACTTTTCATAACAGCTTTTTTTTTTCTTTTTTTTACTTTAATGAAGCTTCTTTTTTTTCCAGACCTTCGATTTAACAGACTTGAGGAAAAAAAATTAAAAACAGGAAAAACACAAGGTCAATCTGCTCTTAAATGCAGTACTTTAGAGTCTTGCTCCACTCCAGACGGTCTTACCTGCAAAAGGAACATACGTACATCCATCAGGGTCTGCATGAAGACTTGGTAAGGCCTGACAGTTTGGAAACAGTGAAACGGGAGCTTGGGACCCAGTGACAGAGCTGAAGAGTCCAGACTGGACTGAAAATCTGCCTTCTATTACCAACCACTCCTTATGGCAGTACAGCTCCTTCACTGCCAGACAGTGTTCTCTGTTTATTAAGAAAAAAGTGAAAGCTTCATTCATTCTTTTAAAAATTCAGTGATTCCGTCTTTTGGTTAATAAATCTGAATGGCTCCACTCTATGGAGGGTCAGAAGTGCCAAAATGAAACAAATACATTAATTCAAATTGTAAATAAATAAGTTAATAATTTATCAATAATTGGTAAATGTTTCATGAATTCATTAAAATTGTAAATAAATAAGTAGTTCACTAAAAGTATTCCAATCAGGAAGCTTATCTTTCATTTCAGCCAAACCAATTTTTTTGGGAACAAAGAAAACAGAAATACACCAAACATCACCTGTTGGATATCTAACCTAACTGAATTATGGCCTGTGTTTACCCTCCACTGAGAGATGAGGGTCAGCAGGGGGTTTTGAAAACAGGGTACCAGAAGCAGACTGTGCGCTCTGATCACCCTGTAAGCTGATAAGTAGCTGATGAGGTAAGCTAACGGTTTGGCTAGAGGGACCTAACATCTCAACAACATTGGTGCGCTTTTGAAAATCGGTTCTATTGTGACAAACTGAGCAGATTTAAAGATTATGCTTCTACATTCTCACCTAAAAAAAAAAATCACAAGTTTATTTGGTGACATACAAATAGTAACAATAACAATATTTGTGATACTGCATTAATCCATTACCTGGGATTAATCTGTCTTGACTCCCTGTGCAGGGTAACCAATCAAATGTTAGGGTTTGCTGATGAGCTACAGTGACAGTTTGAATTATTCCATGATATGCTACAGAATAGGAATCATTAAATAAATATATGTTTTAAATGAAATGAATTGATATTTTCATCAATTAAGAATGCATTTAATAAATGGAATATCTATTTAATATTGATTTATATATTTCCAATTTCAATTAATTGTTGACAATTAATTCATTAATTGTGCAGTTTCTTCTTTTTGGCACTCCTGGCCCACTATACACGCCATTAGTTTTGCATAATTCCTTCAATCCTCCCATTGGGTTTTGCATTTATTTCTACACTGCACAAAGTAAGAGAGAAAAGGAGACCATGGAGAACGATACTACCTGCAGATAGGTTTTGGTGCAGGTCCTAAACCTGATGGGTTGCAGTCAGGGAAGGAGGAGTGGCAGAGCAATGAGCGCACTGCAGGGCTGCACAGCCCACTGAGCCCTTCTACCTCTGCCCACCAGCTCTGAACTAAGTACTCCAGCAAGTCCTCAGGGTTCGAGAAGGAGGAGTTGAAGAAAACCAGCGAATCATCGTGCAATATTGTGCGACAAGCATCTCCACGATATGCACTGCAGTAGCCTGCAACACCTTTATAAAGTCTGCTTAAAGGAGGCACACATACAGACATTTGACAAATTAAAGGAAAAATCACTATAAAGTGACAACATGATAATTCTAATGCACATTCATTTTATTTCTGTAGAGCTCTGCTGCAGTTTGATGTTTGATGTTTGAAAATCTGGTTATTCTTTAATTTCTCCAGTTGTGTTTCTTAGTTTGCTTTTGTCTCGGCTTCGTTATGGTTTAGCAGTTTATGTTTTCAAGCCTTACTTTACTTATAAAGGCCAAATTCCTGAGGATAGTTTATTTATATTAGATTCCCTGTTTTCCTGTGTTCCGCCGGCCACGCTCCATCCTGGTGTCCCTGTGTGTTTTTAACCTTCATGTCTTGTTCCTGTGTTTTACCTTCCTCCCTATTTGTTAAATGTGCATTTGTGTCCCTGTTTACTCTCTTCCTGTTTCATTTTGCCACTCTCCTGTTCCCTGTGTGTTGTGTTTAGTTTTGCTTCCTTTGCCTCGTTAGTGTAATTCTGTTCCACCAGTTCCTCCCAGCTGTTCCCACTCTCTCCTCATTCCCAAGGTGTATATATTGTCTCAGTCTTCCCCTTGTCCCTTGTTTGGTTCTTGTTGCGGATGTGTTTCGTCCTGTGTTTCCCTCGCTCCTAGTGTTTTCCTAGATCCTAGGGTTATGGCATTTGTGAGACACTCCCAATTCACCATCAGTTACTGGTGTTACGGGTTGTATTTTAATCCAAACCATTAGTGATTAGAGAGTTTAGTGATTAAATCTAACCTGCATGTAACAGTGAAAGTAAAGAGCCAGTAAAAATAATCAGAGCATAGAAAAGAAGCCAAACCAAGCATTCTGATAGTATAAAGGGAAAATGTGGGAGATGGAGAGAGTTGGTGTACTTTTTACTTCAGTCTTTAGTAGACTGTTTAGTCTATTGGAGTAAAAGCCAACAAGGAAGTCAAGTTAGTGTACTTTGTGTAGACATAAGTGGCAGAAAAATTAGTAACATCTCTTTGTAACAGCATGCCATTTCATCACAGCAAAAAAAAATGCTCGGTATAATTAAATTCTGCCGCAGTGACTTGAATTGATTAACTATGCCTTTTTAAGGTAATATTTGCTCAAGTAATTGGTGTGTTTGTTGCATATTTTAATTCAACGAAAAGAGAGAAAAACAGTAGGAGTTGCTGACTGAAGGTAGCAATCCGTTTTCACTGCTCTGTGTTACTGAAGTGTGTCCACTAGAAAAAGTAAGAAGGAATGGTCTTTCACCTGATATATCTTTTTTAACATCATCCAGATGGTGATCATGAAACAGGTTGGAGAAAGTTTAAGTGAAACTGCATCCTGTCTGTTGGACTTCCTTGCTGGAGCTCAGTCATACAAGCTTTGCATAAACCTGCCTGTCTGTGTCCCTGGATTCCTGCTTCACTCTATGGTTGTCTGCTTTTCTTGTGGCTTTCTTGCCTATAGGTCCTCAAGCATTGTTATGAGCCACATTTATCTCTGTGTGCTGCACACAGCTGTCTTTCTGACAGCGTGCACTCTGATAACCTCCGCTCCAGCTTTACCGCTGCCTCTCTTACAAACTCCAGATGTTACCTCTTGGGGAGGCCGGTGCTTCAGCAGAGTTCAAGCCAAACTATCAAACTTAAAGGTGACCTGTAAATCTATCAGCCCGACCTTTTCTTTCACTTCTCTCTTTCTTTCCCAACAGATATCTGCGTCTAAAATCCAGATGTGGTCACAAACTGGCACATCAAGATAAAGGCAACCATTAAACCTGCCTTTCTGTGACCTACAACCCTCTGGCTCTAATGTCCTTCATTTCTCATCAGGCAGCCCAAGTCCAACATTTCTTTCCTTATTTTCTTTCTTTTTTTAGTCTTCTTTTTTCTGCCTCCTTCTATGTGCATCTTGTCTCCTCCCTCTCTCTTACTCCTTCTCTCCCTCTCCACAGTTACATAGTCCAGATGTGGCAACTTCCGTTATGTTGAGACTCAGAACAGTTCAAATTCAGCTCACACCATATGGATGACTGAGAGAACCATTCTCGTCTTGGCATAGGGGTTAAATTGTACACTGTGTCTAAGGAATCAAAATGGAGCAAAGCACCAAGATGGTTATGGTGCTCACTTAAAAAAATAAAAAATAAATTAGCGGCAGGCAATGTACTGTGAAATTATTCTGGCTCAACGTGGGTCAAATGAGCTGAAATGTTTTATATAATCAATTCAAATGTATTATTTACAAAAGCAGTAACAAAAATAGATAAAGTATAGACAGCTTCACACAAATCGGGCCATTTCTCTTACCTCCACTCTATTGGGAAGTGGCAATATCCAGAGGACACCGGATGAATAATCGCAAGTAGAGGCAGAGAGAAAAAGATGAGAGACAGATTGATGAGAGGTGGCTGATAGATGAAAAACTGTCTTAGCTGGAAGAGAAAATCAACCATGGTGTTACTCTCTGCAAGTCAGCACTAGCTATGGAGAGACTGAGGGGCACCCAGGTGGAAGGACAGTGTGTGTGGTTAGGGAACAGGTGTGTGTTTGTGGGTGTGTTTGAGGAGCAGTGACCAAATGTTGTAGGCAACAAACAGCTGAAACCACACAAAGCACAACTAATATAACTTGCAGCTAGCATAGCATTAGGCAGTACTGACAGTAACAGCAAGACGACCAGACAGAAGCTAAACAAAAAGGCAATGTTGAGTTTTTCTGTGGGTGGCAGTGAATTTGAAACATTTAACACATTAGTGTAAACTGGACACCAAAACTGGTCACCTGCAACAGTGACTTTTGCAGTTGCTTTGACAGTGATTGCTCCGGCATTGTGTCTGTTGGAAGCCAGACAGGTATATAGGGCTGGCTTGGTCACGGTCGCTTTAAGGACAGAGAGTATCACCTCTCCCGCCAGTGTCTCCTCTACCGAGGCTCCTGAGATCTGGAGAAAAATGAGTAAAAAACAGCAGCTATGAATTTTAAAGATGACGTGAACAGTGTGTATATGTGTGCAGACTCTCTGTGAGGCTGTCACAAGCTGAAACTGGCAGGGCTGAAAAATGAATTGCCGTTCCCAGAATGGCCACTTGAGGCAGGCTTGAGTCAACCGCAGCAATATTTACAAGTTTTTTTCTCCATAGCAAACTTCTCTGTTGAAGACAGAGGGGAATTTTTAACTGAAATTTATGCATAACGAAGGGTGCTGTGTGACTACTTTGATTATCCAAAATATTAGCAAAAGTTGAATCCATTATTCCTTTTATTTTAAACTTCAGACTGTGCTGTTCTATTAAAAAAGGGTCGAATATCTAAAAGCGGATCCAGGCTTAGTGTTTATACCAGGAGACTGTAACTGAAATCGCACTACAAGAGATTATTAGAAGATTCACTTTATTTTATGTCTTTTGAAATAAATTTGGGCATAAAATCATTTAATAATTGAGTGAGTAGAACTGCTTGTTTAAAATAATAAATACTGAAAGCTGTTCATGCACTCATTATTACATAGCCTTTGTCTCAAGCTCAGAAAATGAAATGTATGAATATGCTCCAGGCAACAATATAACCACTTATGTTCCTTTAGCAGATTTGAAATTTCCTAACAATTCACACATTGTAAATGTAACCAGATAAAATGTGTTGGTTGTTTTTAGATGATGCATTCATGCTTACGTGTTTATAAATGCTATGTGAGGAACTCTAATGTGTCTGTGTGCGAGTGAGTTGGTCAAGGTGCTATTATGCGGCTATGTCTATATTTGAAGCTGCGTCTGTTTTTAGGACGGGCTCGATCCATCCAGCCCCGCTGAAATTAATGACCCCCAACAAGCTGCCAGAAAAACTGCTCTCGAAGTCATTTTAATCAGCGTATGCCCACACATAACATTTACAGGCATTAAGGGCCTGTAATCACATTGTAGCTCGCACCCAAGACTATTAAATACCCAGACATTATGTGGTGTATGTTGACCGCAATGGCATGCATAAAAAAAATGTCTGCTGCTTGTTGAAAAAAAATGTCCTGTCTTAAAGGTGGTCACTCATGTATTCAAGTTTGCATTTTTCCCAATTGTATTTCTGGCCTTTTTTAAGATTCCAGAAACTTCTCAGCATCCTAAAAACCTAAAAAAAATACATAAATAAGTAAACATTAAAATATCAGTTTAATCACTTTGAAAAAATTGCCCAATTAACACTTATAACAGGGCGTATTATTAGCTAAATGCAAGATCATCTCTTCAATCTCCTGTCACCATCATGATAATTCCTTTGCTATGATCCCAAAGCCATCCCTTAAGCACATTAAATAATGTCTGTGTGTGTGTGTGTGTGTGTGTGTGTGTGTGTGTGTGTGTGTGTGTGTGAGTGTGAGTGTGAATGAGAGAGACAGATAAAGGCAGCTGAGGAGAAATGGCTAATTTTACATATATATGCATTCACTGTGTGTCCTCGCGTAGGCTCCAGGTTTCTATATTTGCTAGTCTGTTTCACGACTAATTATTTGGTTGGTAAGGTCACATGTGCAGGGGTTCTGCAAGGTTTCCCCATGTGTGTAGGTCTTGGGCAAAGAGAAGAAGAAAAAGTGGAAGGTACTATGGGATATGTCCTAGAAATGCAAGTTACATATTCAGTTTGTACTTGCGGTAGTCTCCGATTTTATCTCTAATGATATAGTCAAACATTTATGTTCACTCCAACTGTGAAATGGACACTTGTTTCTCTAACCTTAGGTTACTGTTTATGACAGGCAGGACAAAATTCAGGCCTGTGGTGACCCTTGGGCAAACAGATATACTACAGACTTGATGTTTATAATGCAGCTTTAGCTTCATACTAAAGTATTAGTTGTTTTAGGTGCATGAGCAGTTGCTTAATATAGAAATATGGACTGGTTTTAGGCTTTTTTTTTTTTTTTTTTAAGTTTAGAGTTAATAAGATCCATTTTAAAATTTTAAACATTT
>VUQK01019070.1:0-17453 GCA_015106715.1 Bujurquina vittata | reverse complement strand
GGTTGCATCACTTGCTGCTTAGCTAAGACTGTTTTCATTTTTTTTAATGTGGTATATAAAGGGGGGGGGTGCACAAAAAATGTCGGAGTTGCTGGAATTTGGCTGTGAAATTCCTTTAAGGGCCACCAACTATCTTTGGTTTGTGAGGTAATGCTGGATTACTGTCACGGTCTAATATGTAGTTCACTCAGGGATATCATGTCTAAATGCTGCAGATACAGTATCCAGCAGCCTATCACTTGCTTCTCAGCTCACACTCACAGACCCTTTCTGTGGTGTTGGCGTGTTTAACCACATACCCTCTGGCTCACTCATCCCTGCTTTCTCAAGGTAATTTCCAAGCATTGAGCAATATATTCTCTGACCTATTTCCCTGTCTGATGAAGCCTAATAGGTGTTGATACTTTCCTCCCTCCGGGTGTCTTGTATTACCTGCCCTCTTTACTACTTCCCACTCCTAGCTGCTCCCACAACACTCTTAGCTACTTCAAATGCCCAAACACTATGTTATACAAGTGTCCTCCTGCCTAATGTCTTATTATGTGTCAAAGTTTGAGGCAACAATATTGGAATTAAAAAAAAAATTTTAAACACTCCCGTAAGTGCTCTATGTATCCGGGTACTGTTGTTCCATTCATATTAGGTTTTGGTTTCTCTGATGGGAACTCTTTAGACAACTAACAGGAAAGGCAATAAAGCAGTGATATGTAGAGTATTAATTCCCACACTGATTTACTGCAACTGCTCTTAAGATGTGTGCACTTGGAGAAAGCAGCATGTTTTATTTATCCATGCCTGACTGACTATGTGAAAGTCCCTTCTGGAAAAGGCCCATGCAGGCGGCATGTGTATTTGATGGTGTGTGTGGTGGCACATCTCCACCAGCAAACAGGCAGCTGCTGCAGGCAATATCTGAAGAAACGATTGCAACAGATTTTAAAGTTCAACACAGATTATGTAAATTGGGGCTCATTCGCCAACTCATGTGGTTCATTCACGGTGGATAGGGCATTGTTTTTGGTTATTTTATTTACGGACTGTTATCAAATGATGTAAATTTTATCCAAACAAGAGGGCTACACAAAATGGGGTGGCTGGGGTAGGAGGAGTTTATCACACATGTTAACCTATTTAAAAAGTTGTTCTCAGTATTATTAATTTTCTTTTAACCCTCCACATAATTTAGATAAAAAAAACAACAAAAATACTTTGATTCAATATAGCAAAAAGGCAAAGTTTGACAGGGAATACTTGAATTTACGCCACAACTGTGTAAGGAAATAGTTTCAGTATAGTTTTCACAAAACCACAACACACATCACACCTCACCTTCCTTACCCCCGATGTGGGTTTACAATTAAACTATTTTATACTCAAGAAAAGTCAGGCAAGGTAAGTTTACATATAATGATCTTCACTCGAAATGTTCCCAAACTTCTTAGAAGACCCGATAGCATAATTACTCACACACTATCTCCATTGTGGATGATAGGCAGGATAAGGACTTTCATCAGAGGAAATTTGTGAATTGCATCAAAGCTGGCAGGTGTAGTCCCTGCTTGAATGTATGTAAGATAAGATAAGATAAAACTTTAATGATCCCACAGCGGGGAAATTTGTGCATTACAGCAGCTCAGTACAGAGAAGAATATGAAGATGAATGTACAGTATGTGTGTAGACGGCATAACAGAAATTGGGACGCATTCAAAACAAAAGTATGATTAATGTGAATGACTGAATCAAGTGTGTGTGTTCGTCACACAGACAATTTTCTGTCCACGGAAGGAAGTCTACGCTGGATGGGATTATGACATTAATAAGGAAACGGGCCCGTAGGACGACAGCAACTTCCTCAGACACTCACATAGAAACAAACACATGTTCACCCCCAGGTGTGGAGACACTGCCCACAAACCCTTTTTTTTTTCTCAACACTTCATTCATCTTTCAGAGAGGACAAACGAATTCCTTTGGTGTGACAGTGAGACAAAGAGCAGAACCTGCGTCACAGACCTCCGCATGAAAACACTTATTACACATTACTCCATTTGTAGCTCATTCATGACTTTGCTGACTGGTTTCACAAGCGACTCTTTAAACCTCGTTCTCCACAACAAGTTTTGATATTAAAGCATATTGGGATTTTTTGTTTGTTTGTTTGTTTTAGTTTGTCAGTTATTAGCGTTGCAGCATGCTAAGTCAATGCCGAGCATCAACAGCAAACAGCTAACATACAGTAGCATGTAGCACTTCTTTCAATGACATTTTTAGGGGAAACCCACTGTTGTAGTTTTTAGCTTCAAACCTGCTTCCTTTGCAACATAAAATCATTCTATCGAGTTCCATTAAGACACTAAAACCGCAGTTTCTGTTTATTGTAGACTTATTGCTATAACTTTTATATTTTTACCGTCCAACTTCTTTTAAAAGGTTTCTTGAGCAACTTTTGCTTCACAGAGAAGAATACTCTTAACTTATTATCAGGTGCTCATATTAACACTTCTGCATGGCAAGTGTACTCAAATATTGCTTCAGCGTTTAGAGAACAGCTAATGTGACAAATGACATAATGAATGTCCAGATATGACATCACCTGTTCAATTACACTGAATAATGAATGAGGAAAAGAAGTGCACTCAGGGTTCTCTTTTATGACTAATTGTTCATCAGACGTACAAATCAGCACATGCCGTATTGTACAAAATGTGCGCAATGTGGCCTAGCAAGCATCAGCAGTGATTTTTTTGATACCTGTGTAAACACTTAAGAGCCACAGTTTAAACAGCTTAAATGTTAAGTGGTGTATGTTGTGCTGGATCGTACAAGGTGTTCTGCTGGTCACAGAATGGAATTATAGAGAGAAGAGTCTGTTCTTGGCTGTGGCAGATAACACTGTTTACCTTCAGTCTCTCTCTCTGAGGAAAAGACAGACATTCAGTGTTTGCTCTACTCTGGAATGTGTGTATTTTACCCGTGAACTAGTTCTTAATGTCTGGCAGCGCACGCGTGTTTTCAATATGTGCCTCTATAGATGTTTATCACGTCTAATGCTCTTAGGGTTAGCTGGTACCCTCAGTGAGGTCGGGACTTGGCAAAAATATTTTTGACGTTAATGTAACAGATCGTACTTTGCAACGAGTAAAATGAAAATGCACCAACATCTGTGACAGAGTTCAAAACTCAACCCGCAGCCTGACAGCTCTTTTGTCTCCGTTGCTGTGTCCGGAATAATTCATAGTTGTGAATTATTCATGAAGTTACCAATGTTGTGCCGTATGCTAATAAATACACATGACTCTGTGCCTTTGTAGAGGCAGCCGTACAGTAATTTCATCTACCGCCTCCCTGTAAAAATTGCTTTTTGTTTGTACATTATGATTATTATAAACTTTTTTTATTGGTTTGAGGGTACTAATGTAGCTTTGCTGCATCTTTTTTTAATAATATCTAATCATTTCTAATCAACCTGATTATTACAATTGTTTCAGTACCTGCTGCAGCACTTGGTGCTCTAAGCACGTAGCTTGAAATTTATGCCAAAAGTTGCATTTATTTTTCTGTCTGTGCTATCTTTAGCTTCCTGTGTGTTTGAAAGGTGGCATGATAGCATAATGATGCCATTTCTTGAACAGTGTTTCTTTCCTGATTACAATAATGAAAGCTGCGCTGTAATGCGCTTAACAGTTTCTAGAGATCGGTCCACATATTATGTAAGAGAAAAAGTTTCTTTGTGTTGTAACTTATTACTGTTATTATTGTTCAACCCAGAACAGATAAACTGGGAGGGTTAAAATGTGACAAATAAAATTCAAATTACATTCTGTTCTGATGGAAAGGAGACCACAGCAAGCCTTGGATTACATAACATATTTTCCCTTTTATGTTATCGTCAAACTATTCAGTGGATTTTGTAGTGATGACACTATCATGAAGTGTTAAAACAAACATTTGCCAGTTCCCATAAATCTCAAAAAGATATTTTCGCTTACCTCAAACGCCTGCCTTAGAGACTTATGGTTTTATTTAACACACATTTTGAGACAGCCCAAAAACAAACAAACAAAAAACATTAACGTTCACAAAAGCAACACACAACAGCTAGTGACCCTTTGTGAGTTGTTTTGCAAAATGATTGAGCTTCCCATTTCAAATGTTAAACTACTAGACGTCCCTCGAATGCTAACAAAATATATGGTATCTGCACAGACATCATTATCTGCTGAGGACATTCATGTGACACAGCCCTAGATTTGCTTTTCTAAGAAACACATCTCTTTCCAGAAACAAAGTCCCAGTTGAGCTGAAAAGTCTTGGCAAGGGATCAGCCACTTTCAGTGAACTAAAGAAGCAAAGACTCATGCTCAGTTTATGCTACAGCAGTTGTGTCTGTATGTTTTTGCCCACATGGAGCGTACAGAGAGGGGTTTTCAACCACTGTAAACCTGTTCCTGTGCAGTCCTCCAAACTCCCAACTGTACATTGCTGAATGCTGTGCTTCAGTCAAATGCTGATTGGTTGACAAGTGGGTCTTAACAGGCAATTGACTGACAGAGGAAGTCATCAGGAATGGGATGAGCATGAAAATAAGATTTTAAAAAAATACATTATGAAAAGCACTGGATCTTACAGTATATAGCACTTTTCTATTCTATGCTTTATACAGCATGTCCCATTCACACAAGCACTTAATATCTAACATTCACACACAGATGAACAATCAGGAACAACTTGGGGTTCAGTATCTTGCCCAAGGATACTTTGATCAGTCAGGGATTGAACCACCAAGCTTCTGATTAGTAGAGGACCTGCTCTAATAATCCACAGCCACCAAAGTAATTGCAGTGGACACGTTTCATTAGTTTTAGAGCTCGGATACACTTCAGCTCTTTGTGTGTTATAGCTTCATTCTTCTCTGCAGCTGGCTGATGGACTAACAACAGCACGAGGAAGATTAGCTCGTGGACCAGTTGTACCTTGCTCTATAGCAGTGGTTCTCAAATCCAGGCCTCGTGGCCCAGTGTCCTGCAGGTTTTAGATGTGTTCCTGATCCAACACACCTGCATCAAATATAGAAGTCATCAGCAGGACTCTGGAGAACCTCACTGCATATTGAGGAGGAAATTCAGCCATTTGATTTAGGTGTGTTGGATCAGGGACACATCTAAAACCTGCAGGACACTGAGCCACAAGGCCTGGATTTGAGAATCACTGCTCTACAGGTAAATTGTCATTCCATAACTGCCCATGGCCTGCCAACACGCTACCACCATGGAACCATAATTTCCCTTTTAAAACCGTTTACATACACAGTGCAGCGTGCAGAGTAGCTTGCACGCTGCAGTTTGTGAAAAATAATGGGTACTGTAAAAAAGTTAAAATGGAATCTTTCAGTTTCTTCTGCAACCCAAAATTGAGTCCTCAGAAACGGATGCACCCTAAACAAGGAGCAAAATAACATTTAATTCATAAGTGAGGTATGCCTTTCTTGCATGTGTATGGGTGATACATGGCAGCAAAGCTTGCATCACTTTTCTGGGTCTAAACCATTAAAAATCTCCCAAACTGATGATGAATGCCTCCTCCAAACATTCACGTTTATTTAGTCTTTTTATCATTTGATTAAAAGCAGATCTGTTTGTTGTGGTGAACACTGCATCTCCTTTAGAAAGTGGACCGGGCCAAGCTCATTAAGCTGAAGGACCCTGTGTTTTCAGGGGCGCTTGACCCAGGGTCATGTATTATCCTCTTCAGCTGTCTATTAAATGAACATCTTTTATTCTCACACCCTTATATGTTTATACCAAATGGACACTTGGATGTTTTGTGTTCCCCCTCGCAAATTAGAGTTTTGAATCAAGACAATGATCCACTCACAGCTGTGTCCTCAGTTAATATCTCTATGGGACAGTGCTGCAAAGAGCAGGACTAATGGGACTGCAGCAGATTGCACTGAAAGCTGAGTAAGAATAACAGTACATGCTATGCTTGAAGAACTGAGGTTAGTGAACTTTATAATGCTTAGTTTTTCACTAAATGCAGATAACTGATATAACCAATGCTGAAGTTAGTTGTTACTTTTATGTTTAGATTTTAAAACAGCAAAAGTTAATAAGTGAAGGCCTTATTAAAATCTGGTTATGCCAAAGAGTGGAATTTTACATTGGTTAACTGTGGTTAACAAACTTAAACCATCTTGTGCCACAGAGTAATGGACATGCTGTTCTTTCATTGCAAGTTCCCACCACTTCACTTTGAGATGAAAGCTGGCTGTTGTCATGCCAAATTTTGATGTGGTACACACCCAGACTCCACTTAATTGATTTATTTCTTAATAACATGAAATATGCAATACCCCATCTTTGATGAATCTTAAAAAGAAAAAAAGTGAGTGGCTTGAAACTAATAATTGCCTAATGTTGGTAGGGATACTAAGACCACTTTTATTTGTGGTGAAAACAACATGTTTCCTGGTCAGAAAATTCTTTTGGTCATGTTTGGTTAAAGCAAAATCTGAGGTGACATTGTCATAAAGCTTCAAAAGTAATAAGGTGGTGTTTAAGGTGTAGTCATTGATTGTATGTACTCTAAGAGATGGAGGGATACCTGCCATAATAACAACCACTGGTTTGTGGCCTGCAGTTTTTGACACTTTGGATTTAGCATTATGGCTGTTAGCTTCTTTTTTGTTTTTTAACTATTTAATCTAGGGTACCAAGGTGCACCTGCAGTTCTCTGTGATATATCAGTAAGGAGAGATCCTTACGAGGAATTTAACATGTTTTACTCAATTAATTAAATTAAGCTATTTGGCAATTACACTCCGATGGCCTTTTGAAGGAAAACAAAATCTCAGCAGTGATAGGAAATAGGGCAGGATATTATAATATGCAGCTGTGACTGTGGCTCATATTTCCAGTCAGCAGTGCACATGCAATGTTCATGCAGACTTGTGCACTATGTAGAGCTTATTTTTGTATTTTTGTCCCTGCATGTTGAGCTAATATTGGAAGTCTTTGACGTTTATTTTTTTTCACTTTAATTTAAGATTTGATTATATCATTTCATAACGGTAACGAAGTTTCTTTTTTAATCCAAAAATGTTCTTAACTTAGAAACTGTACGTAAACCCAATAAAACTAAGTACATTTGTCTGAAACATTTGATGAAATTACAGTACTATCTTGCCAATCAAAGCTGTTCTAGAAGGCAGTGAAAAATAGCATACAGTATTACATTGCTTTGGCTTTTAATTGGAGGATGTTTTCCATTATAGTCTTGACCCGGTATAAATTATGTGCAGTGGACCGTAGCACATGCCTGAGGGGAAAAAAAAAAAAGAGTGATGATGTGAAACTTGGCTAGTTTCTCTTTATTTCCATCTATCATAATCCTTCAGGTCAGCTACGCAGCCTGTCCAAACATTTCTATCATCCTATCCACTATGTGTCATGCACAGACCCTGGAAACATGACTAACATTCGGGAGGAGAGCGGGAATCCTGGCCCACTATTAAACCACAGCAGTCATCAAACTGTCCTCCTGATAACTGTTCTCTGCCAATAACACTGGCTCGCTACTTTGAAATGCAATGTGTATACAGTAGAAACCTTGGCTACTCTGACAAATGCACGTCCCACTGTGTGTTCAAATCCACAGGTGTGTGTGTGTGTGTGTGTGTGTTTACTGAATCCTTGTTTGCCTGTGTCTACCTGTGTTTATGCTGTATGTAGATGTGAGCCTGCCATCAGTGTGTGTGTGTGTGTATACTTTGTGACTGATGTGGGTAACTGTATGTTTGCTCTCAGAGAGGAGGTGCAGAATATCACGACCCTCCACCAAACCGCCTGCTCTCCTGCTCAGCTCAGATCTAACCGTTGTTTATATGATCTGACTCTTGGAGACAAGGTGACGTCACCAATAATATTTTCTGCCGGGGCCTTTAATGTATCATGCAGGCAAGAGTAAGCGTTTGTCTGTGAATACGTAAGGTTGCTGCAATATGAGTCCTCTTACTCACAACTTAGACCATATCACCAGTATGCCAGTAGAGATAAAAGAAGCCTGTTTGTACTTGTTATGGAGACCAGGCTGGAGTGGTGTTTTCTTTCCCCGCATCAGTTTAACCGAAAGGGTTGTGTTTACGTGGGTCTACATCAGGTCCATTTCAATTTTTATGTATTTTTCCCATTTGTGCAGCAAAGTAATAAAAGAAAAAAAGTTTTTGTTGTCAGTTTTCTGACCATAGCCAAACATTAAACATCCACTACCTACAACGCATGGACATGGTATTATATCAAATCACAGTTCAATTTGTATGACCAGAATTCAGTCAAAAAACTGGATCTGACAATTAATTTAAAACAAGTAAAGTCTGTAAGTCAAGAGAACTTGGAGTACAAGCACACTACAAACAGAAACCAGAAACTTCTGGCACCAAAAATATTACCATGTGTAAAATTAAACAGATATAGTTTCAGCTAAACCCCCAGTCATATAGGTCTAGAGGTCAGCGACCCCTTGGCAACTGCTGGTCATATGGCAAATGTGCAAAGCTGAGGGCAACTATGACAATCTGCTACCACTGACCTGGTCCTGTGCGACTGAGGCCTAACTTGTTAAAACACCAAAGACACGCAGTAAATCAAACAGAGACAGCTAACCTGCAACACCTGTGTTCTGTGAGTTAAAGTTGATATTCTTTTCAACAGAGTCTGGTAGCTTTGTTGGAAGCAACATAAGGGTGTGAGATGGCTAGGAAAGTGGAGAAATGTACATTTAAAAGTTTTTTCTTTTTTTTTTTTTAACGGGTCCTTTTCCAGGTGGCCCCTGAATCACACCAGACACATTTGCCGCTCCCATTGTTTATGCGTCTGTTATGTCACCTTGCCTGCAGCACAGCAAACAGGAATCTGGATGTTTACATGTAAAAGTACTCTTTGGGAATACTCCGGCTAATATGTAAGATAAATGTGTTATTTTTCTCCTCAAGTCATACAATTGGAAGTTAACTGTTGTCCGAAATCCTTGAGTAAGTTCCTGTTTACATACTTTAAATGCTTTCATTTGTGATTACGCTGTTAATTAGTATTAATACTTTAATTGGTATTAAAGTATCATTCCTATTAATGTGGCTTTTGCAACTCTGTGGTCAGACAAACTTTGCACTCTCCACATCTGTTGTAACAAGGAGAGGAGTCTCCACACATCTTTCCAAGAAACTCGATTTCTACATTTTAGAATTTCACTGACAGTAAACACATAAATTATCTGCCTGAAACAGCTGTTTCACTAACTGCATTAGAGATCTCCATCCAGACAGACTCTTCAGCTGATCTTATCACCATGCATTAGGTCACCTGATGCCAAGTTTCTTGTTTTTAATCCAAAACAGAGAAACCAGCAAATATTCACATTGAAGAAACTGCAGTCACAGTTTTTTGTTTTGTTTGTTGTAATGGAATGTGTGCTGATCAGCCAATTGACTAATCAACTAATCTCACTGCTCTAAAAGAAATTGTTTGTTAAATTGCTTCAGCATGTGAGGCAGAGAGGATAGGTACAGGAGACCCATCCAAAAATCCATCCACTATATCCTAGCAGAGGATCTTCTGTTTGGAAGGAGGCATGCCATTACAAACACAAAGGAATGATACTACTCCCAGACAGAAAAAAAATAATTGAAGGAATTTTTAGTGTTTTGTGTCTGCAGATGCACGTAGACTGAGATTATTCATATACTGATTTCTTTGCAGTTGCGGGACAGTTACAGTAATTCTTTTTCTTTGTTCTGACAGCCCAACCCTGATTTTCACCTGCAGTGATTACACAAGTGTCTTAAAATGAAGCGCTTTTCTGTCTTCTGCTCCTTTCCAGGAATTTGGTTCTTTGTGTTTTCTTTGCAGCGAGTGATTGATGGGTTGGCTGTTGCTGAGAGTGTCAGAGATACGTAAATGGAGCAGGAGAAAGAGAAAGAAAGGTGGTGGTGGGGGGGGGATGTTTTACACTGGAATTCTATTGCATAAAAGCTTAACTAAATACCACAGTTCAATGGAAAGACACAGTTTTACGACTATTACACTGCTATATTTTCACATTTTGACCTCTACAATCGTGTTGGTATTTTGCTATTAGGGCATTGTTTGAATATGACTTGATTCATTAAGCGTTAGAGTCCAACAAAGTTGCATCCCTTTCAAAAACAGTTTAACTAACACCAGCTAACAGAGCAGTGAAAACAGGCTAACAGCAGCAAAAACTGCGCTCACCGCCAGAAAAGTTCAGCATATCCTGACCAGCTCACCTCAGTGTTGCTGTCATTGGTCAGAAGTGAGCTTCTCTGACTCTTCAAGCTGCAACAGACCCTCCTTACAAAGTTTTACAATCGCCTGCAGAGTAAATAAAGGTGAACGTTTCTTACAACTGAGGTAAATGGTGGGGGCAGATCTGGTCCAAACAGTAGTAGAATCACACCGGTTGTTATGATGTACAGTCTAAATTTAATGTTTTTAATTTCTCTTGGCTGACTAAAACATATTTGTCTTAGAGCAGCCACCATGACTAGGGTTATGCACTTGAATCAAGATGAGTAAGAAAACCAAACTCAGCTGACTGCAATCTGCAATCTACTGACAATTACTGGGGAAAATGTTCCACACTGTAACTTTAAACCAGCCCCAATAGAAAATCCCATCCCCTTCCCATGTTCTAATATCTGATTTTTAATGAGTATTTTGACTGGGAATAAATTTTTGTTGCTGAAATGAACATAAAAAGCAGAGATTCCTGTCAAATGGCTGACTGACGCCGAAGGCCTGAGCTTGACTGTTAATATGAGATAAGCAAGTAAATCAAATGCACTATTTTGCTGTTCTCAATGAGGCTTAACCACTGAAAGTGTTGTGGCATGCAGTAACTTCCCCAATGTGTAAAGTTTTGACTTGAAAACATTTGTAGCGCCGGCCACTCGAAAGCGTTCAACAAAAAGACAGTGTAGCATTACAAGTTAGCCAGTTTGTTTATGATTGCACAAATTGTAGGAAGGTTATGAGTTTGTGATATTCATACAGTTTAAAATAAGCAGTGAGTTCCCAGTTACGCCATCACGCAGTTGAAAGTTATTGCTTTCAATTTCTTACAGGTGCAAACCCCAACAGAAACATTAGTGCGTGAGTCACATGATTAATGGCTGAGATATGGCAGCAATTTACAGAAAAACAAATAAATATGTCATGTGCTATACGTGTGAGTTTATAAGATTAAAGTGGATGAGAAATCAATAATCGATAATGTGACTATATTTTTGAATTGCTTTTTTATTCTCTCACTCCTCATGTCATGATGTTGCCTTCTGTGGAATATACCAAAAAGTAATAATACTAAATTAATCTATATATCTTTCTATGAAATAGATGTCGCTTGACTGTTTTGTGTGTCAGCAGTTATGTTATTGTATGTTAAACTTTATTAATCTAGATTCAACTTTTGCATGTACTGTAAGATATGAAAACATGCCAGCCTATTGCCGTGCCTTTTCCAGCCTTTGGTCACATTTCAACATTCTCCTGCTGCTGGACTCTCAAGTATCAGTCAAGTGACCTA
The DNA here is from genome assembly GCA_015106715.1 of Bujurquina vittata. Classification (NCBI taxonomy): domain Eukaryota; kingdom Metazoa; phylum Chordata; class Actinopteri; order Cichliformes; family Cichlidae; genus Bujurquina; species Bujurquina vittata. The sequence goes on along the minus strand of VUQK01019070.1, from coordinate 5,854 downwards.
AGAGTGTTAAAGAGGGTTGGAGGTTTCTATGCACAGTGATTGACGCCGAATAGGTGGCACCGTTTTCTGATTATTAATAGCTTACTGGACAGTTAAAAACAACCAAACTATCAAAAACCAAACACTAGTAATCACTTTGTATCTCTCTAGCTCCAAATAAAATTGAAAAGTCTGACATAGGCTTCTATTGTGGTAGTGGTGAGCTCATGGTTTAATTGAAAGTAATCACAGTGTTAAAAATGTGGCCGGGCCTGCTCTCCGCTTTGCAAGTCTCCAGTGTCATAAACAAGCTGCTGTGCCAAGTATTTACCCTACTCAAAGCTCTCTATACACGCTGGCGCAGAGCTCTCGCGGCTCCCAGCCAAGGGAGATCCGGAGCGCAGTTTTAGGAAAAGACCCACTTGACTGTATGTTTATGAGTGTATATTCTTCTTCAAGGGTTAGTCAGTCATATTATCAGTAATGTCACTTTAAGTTTGATTCTGCTTGCTAGCACGATTCTTTATTAGTTCTCTGTTCACTTCTGGAAATGGGGTAATTTTAATTCTTGATTATTTTAATATTTTATTAAAATTTAAAACTCTCTTGGCCTTAAAATAGCCAGGTGGCATTTTTCTAATTGTAAACAGACTTTGATGGTACCTCAGTCCTCTCAGTAAGACTGGATGAGTAAGTTCAACACCAACAAGAAATGTAAAGGTAATTATCAGTTCATAGTTGACTTTTACACAAACTAGATCTTAGCAAAGTCATTAATGTAACTCAGCTTCCTTTTTTATTTTTGGTACCTCTGCGAGCCAAAAAAAAAAAAGAGCTTCCTCCAAGAAAAGCCGTATTGCTCCCGAATAAGCACCACATAATGAACTAGAAATCTTTCTAAAGCAATGTTATGTGCAGTTAGTTATTAGATTTAAGGGGACGGTAATTATCTGGATTTTGGGATTGACTTTGAGCTCATAAAGCATGACGTTAGATTGCTGCAAATTCCCATTTGTATTCTTTAACCTTTATTTGATTAGAGAGGAAATATTACAAGCGACAAAGATCCCACGCTGGATTTGTCTTTGTGAAGAACCCCCGGACCACACCCAGAAGTTTAACTTGAGGGACTTTGGCCAGTTAAATGGTTTCTCATCGCTGTGAGAGAGGATTTTAAATTTTGGATTGTTTTTCAGTCTGTCAGCAGTCATCTTGGGCTCCATTCAATTATGTCATCCTCACTTATCCAACAATATGAGCCATGATGTCATTAAAACTGTGAAAAACAATCCTTAAACATCTGGTGGAAGCAAACAGTCTTAGTCTTCACAAGGCTCGTACAGCACAAGTGTCATTAAGTTAGTCTGGAGCCATAAATCTATTCTTCAACTGTTTGTTAATTTTGTTAATTGATTTTGATGCTACTAACCATGTAGAGCTGGAAATAAGGCTATTTTCAGATTTGAAAAAATCAATCAATAAAAATAGTTTTTATACATTGTTTCATTACCTTTTGAAAGGTGCATAAATCAGGTAGTGTAGGCCTGCCGTACGTCATACCCGTGTCTCACTTCACACAAAATTGGTGTTACTTCCTCTTTCGATAAAAAACAAGAGCTCTTCATAGAAAGGGATTTTAATTAATTTCGTTTTCTTTGCTTCTTCCTCTTTAACTGATAAGACCAGTAAAACACTTGTAGTTCTCTCTAATAGGATTTCTTTTTCCCGCACAACAAATAAAGTTTCAGAAAATTGCCTTTGAAGTTATATTATACCATCCATGAGCAAAATTACAGTCAATTTCCAAAGATGTATCAATCTGTCATATTTGGATTTGCAAGCTTTGAAGACCAAGTAAATGAACGCCATGTGGTTTAATGTGCTATTTGAGCCGAGCCGTGACTCCACTCCAGTTGTTGTTTTGATGTTTCATTTTACTGGAGTCCTGCTCCACTTCGGGTTTTGGCTGCAGCCCGCCACAGAGAGAGAGAGCAGGTTCAGAAAGCTGGAAGCATGCACTCTGCAAGTATTTGAATTATGCCATTGACGTCAGCACAGTCATAAAGTAGACGGGTGCCCTTCCCCTGAAGTATTCCCTTGCCAGCAGGCCTGTTCAGCTCTGTGCAGATGGATTCAAATGCTCTCTGCTTCACAGACAGGGCCTTTTGTTTGGGTATTTGGGAAGCTTTTGCACTCCCCTTCTGCCAAAAAAACACCGCCACTGCTGCGTCCTCTTTGTAGAACGGCACAGAAAGCCATCTTTTCAAATTCAAGTCAATGATTAAACAGCCTGCTTTAATAAAAATCCACCTGATTTTTATCAAGGAAGAAACAAAAAAGCCAGAGGGTGCTTTGCTTATAATTCCTTTGCAACAACTTACCTGATTTTTTTTTTTTTGGCTGAGTTAGAATCCAGATATTTTCTTTGAAACCACTGTTAACTTAAAATATGAATGCTGCATGACTATTTAGCTGTTTCTTGGATAGGCACTTGTATTTAATCTTGATTCAATCAGGAGGTCTTATTTAGCCAGTATGAACGAACACAATCAATCTTGTCTTGCATGCTCGCCAGTGCCAACACTCTTTATTGGTTCAATTTGATTTTGTAATGTGGTCTGGGAGGCGCACATAAACACACGCAGGCTGGCGTGAACTGACACACAAGGCATGCTTACCCGTCATAAGTAGGCATGCTGTTTGAGGTTATTTGAGGTTTGCTTCAGCTGGTCTTCATATGTTTCTTGACTCTTCATTGCACGCAAACCCCTTCATCACAGAACCCTTCTGGTGCCTTTCCTGCCCCGCTCATTAAGTCTGCTTTATCCTGACCTGGACCAGCCAGAATTGGCTCTGTTTCATGGTTTGCACGCTAAATACAGCCAAGATATTGTTAATAAGACAGCCATGTTTTTCTTGAAAACAGTTCAACAACAGCTGGAAAAGTCTCCGGACTAAAATGATTTCTTTCTTGGCATCGGTGAAATGTTTTTCAGATACTGAAGCCAAGAAACAGAAGAAGCATGACACATGAAGCGAGCTTGTCTAGTTGCAGTGCGTATCACCTCAATGAGGCTGTTTACTTCCCCATTATTTGAAATAAGATCTGCAAAAACGATATGAGCCCTGGTTCAAAAAGCTCATGGAAGCTGCTGCGCCTTCCATATTTTCTGATCTGACAGTACCAGCAGAAAAGTTCGGGCAGTCAAAATCCATCCGTCTGTCTTCTTCTGCTTATTTATGGCAAAGCAAACTATTCTACTTTAACACAAGACACTAAATTCAGTAGTAGCACTACCCTGGATAATAGACCTCTTTGCTGAACTTCAAAGCAGTCCTGCGTCTGAGACTCCTTGACTTGTCTTGTAAATGGTACGCATGGGAGTAAACTGCTGTCGTTAAATGATGTATACTGTATGAGTATTTATTGAAAATGCAAAAGTAAGTGTGATTAGTGAACATTCAGCTTTGTTTCTTTTTGTGAGTTGAGACCTGCTCAAGGAGCATGCCAAGTCACCATATTAGCACCGAATAAAAGCTCCCAATTACTCAGCCCAAAGGTCACCTTACCTCCTTCCTTTTACCATGGCTGTTGCTTCCAAGTTTGTTTAGTTTCTTGACATACAGAAAGAAAAAAATCTTTTTTCATTAGAATTTTACAGTGAGAAACCTACTCAGGTGGGAAGTTACCTCAAATGGGTAAGGTAAGAGAAGAGTGGAAAGGGTAAAGAAAAGAGCACTGATAGATATACGTACGTGAGACAGGAAATTACTGTACTCTTCTTCTCATTAAATTTTTCCTCTGACTTCATAGATGCAGTTGCAGTTCTAAGAATCAAACCAGCCTGTTACGAAAGCAAATGCGGGGTCGAACCCCAGCAGCATTGGCAAAAACTAATATTGTGACCCATCTAATTTCTGAAACATATGTTAACCAAATTTTACAGCTATATATACCAATATAGCACCACCAGTTTAACCATATAAGTAATGTTAAAGGAATCAAGTTGAACAGCAACCACATCACAAAGCCTGATGCCATAGTAACATAAAAATAGCTTTTGATTATCACAGAAGGTGGCAAGGGTGACAGGGCCTCATCAGAGACAAATCTCTTTGCAAAATATGTCCCCAGGACAGCCCTAGCGTAACTCAATACGTGATGAAATGGCCTTTTTTTTCCCCCCTGACCTTTTATTTCAGCTGCCGTAGCCATCACATACTCTATACTCTGCATCTTCCACAGTGGGAGGAAAAATGTGTGTGAATGGCGGTCCGAATTAATGCCTGTTTACCAAGAGCATCTGAGCAGCAGCGGCAGTACCTGCAGGGACAGCTGCAGGTACCTGTGCTCCGCCATGCAGGTGTTATCACTTGTTGAGGAACTAGCAGAGATGTAGGCTTCTTTGTGCTGGATTCTCTCCCTCTGCTCCTCACTGATTTTCTGTTTGTTTGTTTGTTTTGTTTTGTTTTTGACTCAGTTAAACAAACTGCTTCACTTCACTGGGATATTTTTATCTTAACCTACATAAAAGCAGCTCTTTAGTGGAATGAATGCTTCTCTATGTAATGTAAAGGCTGTACACTGAGTTGTAGATTGTGCTCTTATCATGTAAGGAAGAATCTAGGAAAAAGAATAGTTTTTATTCCTACTGTGGTCAGATAATTGAAATAGAAAAAAAAACGTGATTGAATTCATTTATGTGAAATCAGTCTGGAGGTCTTATACAGCACAGGAAACAGGACCACCAGCAGCTGCTTTATACCCATTTCTAGTGGTTTTGGAAACTTTCTCATAATCCCTGAATTCTGATCCACAGCCGCACATTACTTACACCTTTTAATTCTAGCTCCAACTCAAAAGGAAAAGAAAGCCTCAGCAGCACTGACAGAAGTCTGGCTAAGTGGGGTCCATGGCTCCTCTGATCCATGCAAATCAACCTGAGGGCCAAAGGCCAGTCAGCATGACAATGAGGCTCATTCATTCTAGTCAATGCCATTCCTTTCAATGCAAGGGTTCACCCAGGTAATACAGACAAAGCCTTATCTGTTACTGTGTGTTTTTTTGGTGTGTGCGACCAAGTTTGTGGTATAGAAATTGAGCGAGTCATACATTGTGGTGAGGAAAGTAATATGTGAGCGGTCATGAGAGCGAAGCAGAGTGCAGCTCAAGGACAAGACAGTGTATGCGCACAGGTCCTCAGAGCTGAGCTGCTAATAGGACAAACAAACAGCTTCAATGACGTCTCTTTTTTTATCAGAAGGGGAGATACAGATGCAAAACTGCGAAGGTTTTTACATCATAAAGTGACGACTGGTCAGATAACGGTGAATACTGTTTGTACGACTCTGAGACAGGCGCCTCGGGTCTCAGTGAACCTTCAGACTGTGTGGTGTCAGACTGTCCCTGAGCTCATTTCACTCCTCATGGTGTACTCCTCACATTCATCTCCTACATGCGTAAATCAGTCTGTATTTCTGCGAACAACAGAGGTGGGAAGTAACGAAGTACAAATACTTCATTACTGTACTTAAGTAGATTTTTTAGGTATCTGTACTTTACTTAAGTATTTATTTTTCTGACTACTTTTTACTTTTACTCCCTACATTTTTACCCAAGTATCGGTACTTTCTACTTCTTACATTTTCAAAACAAACTCGTTACTTTTGGTTTACCGCGTCAGTGAAAAGTTTGCATTTCCGCTCTGTGCGCCGTCAAACATCAATCGATCTGAGCCGCCGTGATTGGTTCCGATGTGTTGCAGCGTTTGTGTCCACACCGAGCGACAGTGCGGGGCAGAGGGCTTAGACACACACACGCCATAGTAGAGGGAGGGGCTCCTGCAGAGCTCGCTCGGAGCAAAGAGCTGGCCGA
>VUQK01019058.1:1809-12982 GCA_015106715.1 Bujurquina vittata | reverse complement strand
TGACTCTGTGACGGTGTTTTTTGTTTGGATATTTGTTGCTTTTTTGTGTGTGTGTGTGTGGGGGGGGGGGGATTGATGTAGAAGATATGAGTTTAGCTAAGAGTATGAGAATGCGTGTGCATATTCTGTAGTTTTGTAGGTGTGTGTGTGTGTGCGTGTGTGTGTGTGCGTGAGAGAGACTGAGTGCATGCTGTTTGTGTGTTTTCTGTCCTCCCACAGTAGATTGATTAGATAGAATGCTGCTGGCGAGGCCCTGCTGTGTGTTTGGTCACATCACTCTGACTCTGTGATGTTTCTCTCCTCAAATAAAGCAACATTAGCCCAGTCATGTTTGCCTCCCAAACATGAGCCAAGGATGATGAAGCTATGTGCACTACCAAACTGCAAGGCCTCATTTACCCTGTGATACCTTCTCCCTTTCCTGCTCCCTCTCATTCTTGCACTGCTGTCTCTTCCTCCAGGCTGCAGCAGACTGACTCTCTGCTACACACTGAGTCATTCTCAGCCAGTCAGTTATCTCTCCATCCAGCCCTTAGATTTCACCACCCCTTTTGTTGTCATCAATCAAAGCTCGGCTGCAAGAAAGAGAGGGAGAAACCCTGAAAGGTGTCAAAACAGTGGCCCACTACGGACTTGCACTTATAGGTTTGCGCTGCACTTACGCATGAACACAGAGTCCATGGATTATTAATGAAGCGGCTTTTCAAATGTTTCCAGGAACCTTGTAGAACGGTGTGAGAAAAGCTTGCATCAGATTGTGTCTTGGCAAACAACGGTTGTTGTATCATGCAGACTTGCAAACAGTAGGTTTGGAGAATGGGATCTGCTGGCAGGCAAAGCATATAGAGAGGTTCATGGGTACGTGCAGGTGAAGACAATGAAGCAACAATCTCAATCAGAAAGATCCTCAAAAATGTTCCCCAGAGATGGCTCAACAAGGCCTCCATACCATACCTCTACCGACTAATTACATGCTGCGCCTGACTTCACACTCTCTCCCCTGCCAAAGCCAACTTTATTGAAAAGATGAATATGCTTTACACAGAACAGTACATCTCAATTCTCCAGTCTTTCCAATTTGTGTGAACACAACAGTACAATGGGCCCACTGTTTGTGCACTAGAAATTTAAAGCGCGAAACCAAAAGATGAAGTGAGGAGAAAAGGATGGGAAATTGCCTCTCCTTTCGTTCACCTTCACCGTACATTGCTTATTTGTCTGCTGTAATTGCCCCTTTTAATGTTCCTTGAGAATGCAGGTAGAGAGAACCCCACTGTGTTACACGCATTTTATTTTTTATTTATTTTTTATAGCGCAACAAAATCAGACAGTATAAAAGACTGACGTACTGTAACGACCATGACTGCTGGTCGTGATGATGTCCTGCTTTGAAGCCACAAGATGAGGTCACCGTCTTAAAAAGTGGATGTGATGAGAAGAGGTGCGTCTGACTGTGAAACTGCTTGCTCATTTGCTAATGACTTGTGATTGACAAGTTCATAGCCAATGAGAAAATGCCACGGCTTAGCTTCCATTTTGAAACATCACTTGACCAAGATTTATAAAATAGATTTAATTTTTTTAATGCAGTTAGACCCAAAATGAGTGACTAAAACCAATAAACTCAGCAGGAAAGTGTTAACAGAGGTCAGCATTTTCCCCCAAACGCTTCTATAGGCCTGAAGTCTTTTTGCAACCACAGGTATTACCATCTGGTGGCCTTCAGATTGAATGCAGATTTAAGGCACTTCCACATTAGCTCAATTTTTCCAACCAGGAAGGTATGTCGATGTTTTATACTGTGTATGAGCAGAACGAAGCAGAAGATATATGGCTTGGGTAGCCATGAACTTCCTCCCCCTAACACACTGACTATACTGTATACTTGACAGTCTACAAAGTGCGCAAGGACAGACATCTGGCATAGTATAATGCAAATGAGGCATGCATATATTAATTTGAATTAAAAATATATTCTTTAAATGATTTGTTTATTTAAATAGTGCAATAAAATACTCAGTTTAATATTTTTTTCCTCTCGCTTTTCCGAGATGTGTTTACCAGGCTCCTTTTGCCCGAAGGGGTTCTGTGACTGAGGTAACGCTTCTCCAAACACCACCATGTTTCCCTGCCAACTCTGCAACATATAATTATCAAAACACAGACACACACACACACACACACAAAATCACAAATCAAGAGAATTGTTAGGCAGAAAATAGGCTGTAATATTTCTCCAAGGGAAACGTATGTATTCTTGCCTCATATCAGGAAACTAATCAATATGTTTGAGCTTATGAGTAGTATTTCAATATGTAATTAAAGGAGCTGATCCATGCACATTGACTAATTGTTCTCTTGACGAGATGGCTGATGAAATCCATCCAAAACAGAGAAAGAAAGAGATAAGGAGAAAGAGGCTGTTGCAGAGGCTTTTACTTAATGGGAAACAAAGCCAAAACATCTGGATTTTGATGACTAATTCATAGGCTGTATTTTATATTTGTATTTGCTTTAAGCTCTGTCTTGCTCTCAGATGATAAAACCTTGGATTAGGGAAGAAGAATGAAGAAAGGATGTGTGAAATGCGCAAATAAATACACAATGAAATGTGCATGGAGGCAGAGAGAACATCTATTAGTCAGGCTGAATTTTGCAGTTTTTATTTGCTTAAGTTTAATTATATTTGTCATTTTAGCATTGCAATCAAAGTAGTACATTGCTTTGAGGGTCCTTAAAGCATTCAAAATGTAGTCACTGCAGACCTTATCAAAATACTGCAAATGTCTAACAAGCTTGCAAGTGCACGTCTGTGTTCAGGCTCTCAATATCATTCCCTCGCTTGGGAATGCACGTTCAATAACATAATACCAATAATCAGAATGCAGCCTACACCCCTTAGAGATGAAACACTAATTGCTTTATTGATAATTCTGATAGTCCAATGATAGTTGACAGCTAGCTTCTAAAATCATCACAAATTCTGCTGAAACCAGCTTGGAATACACAAAGTATTATATCGCAGTACCTTCACTGAGTTCAAGTGTTTTGGTCTTTTTCAGAGTTCGTCTCACTACTTACTCTAACAGAGCCAAGCTAAAAATAGGAGAAGAGTTCAGATAATGACAAAGAAGGTCATTGCTGGACTCACTATCTCTGCAAGGCTGGCAAGAAGGCGGCCGATTGTTCATTTCCATTGTTAGCAACAGCAGACTGTTAAGATGTTATCCACACATTAAGGGGGAGATGTGTTGACATCTGTCACCCTGATGATTGACTGTCTGAAGGAGAGTCTACATTTTGCTAGATTTTAGTCGCTGTTCTACAAGATGCATTCTGTTGGTGGGTGGACAGGAGAGTACCTATAAATAGAAAACCCGGTGATGGCAAGGGAGTGATGGAGGCAGGTATATGTGGCAGCCAGATGGTGCCTTGTGGGAAATGTCTCCCAGTGATTTTGTTTGCAAATAGGTCTCTGTAAAGTCACCAGCTCTTCTCCTCGAACTTGCCTGCTGTTATAGGCAGAGCTTTAGGAACTGCCATATCTGATAAAGGTGCTGCCAACTCAAAGATGTCCTGCCGCTTGCCAAAGAGAGAGTGAAAGTGACGCACTGTGACAGGTTTTGTCACTCTCTGAGGCGACCGCCCTACAGATTGTCACAGATAGAAATGGCAGAACCCTGGAAGCAATGACAAATTGTTTTGAGAGAAAGAGGTAGGAGAGCAAGTCATGCCAATATCTGTGGCCTACTTCATCACCATGGTGGGGGAGGAGGGTGCTAGCATCACTCAAGTCAAAATATGTGTCTGTGTTATAACCCTTTGTGCATGGTCTTAGCATATCCTTAGCAGCAAAATGATGTTGCTGTTATGTGGCTGCAAGTGAAATACTGGCTTCTACCTTGATGTTACAGTAGAAATGGAGGTTCACAAGAACAATTCTATTTAAAAAGAATTATATAGTGGAAACTCTCTCTAGGTCATCAAGCGAGCAACCACTGATCTGGTCCACAGTGTGAGCGCGACATTGGGAACACAGTAACAGAAGCCAGGGTGATTTCACAGAGATATGGGCACATTTTCTGGTTCTTAAGTGCTAGCACCTCAATAAATAATGCTCATTTGGCTGTAAGAGTGCAAACATTTTACAAGTACACAAATTTAATCTGCAGGTTTTTTTGTTTGTTTGTTTGTTTTTAAGAGCAGGCACATGCTTTTATATCTTGAAGTCCTCAGTACTTAGGTTTGTCTTCTCCAATCTGTGGCTCAAAAGAAACTAGCATAATGATTAAAAACCACTTAAATTACTGTGGAAATTTATATTTACTAAATTAGATGTTTCTTCATGGGGCAAAATCCTTTTTGCTATATTTTTGGAACTATTTTAAAGTTGAGCACAATGTCAACAACACCTTGGGATAATATATACCACTGTAAACAGGATAGCATATCGGTTATTGTGGGAAGGTAAAACACCACACTTATTTTAAACACCTCACTCCTCCAGACAGTGAGTCACAGTCAAACGCCTGAGGATGAAAATGCTTTGTTGATGAGAGGTCAGAAGATACTTTTGTTCAAGCTAACAATGTAGTCCCAAATATGAGTTTATTTCAACAATGTGAAAGAACAAAAATCAAGACATCATGACAAGCGTGACCTATGACAGGAGTAACCTGTACCAGGTTCCATTTCATATTATATGGATACAAAGTTAGAAATGTGGTTACAAGATAATTAAATACTAGATTTATTATGACACAGGGATAGCAGGTTACCATTTGGCACGCTGGCATAAGAGATTTTCGCTGCCCCTACTGTATTAATTTGCTTTCAAACGGCTGCAAAGTTTTCAAAAGCTACACATTACGCATCCTTGGCTGGCATAGCAGACGCATCTCAACATGGTCACACTCCTTTAGCAGGACAATGCGCTATGTGACTAAGCATGCATCATTTCAAGGAAACTCCAGGTAAGCATGAAGGAGGATGAATGAAAAATGCCGCTCCACAGAAATCTGTTTCTGCCCACTAATGCAAATCATATCATCCTCTGTAGTGTGGTTCTGAGTAATAATGCTGCTACAAACACTGGTTAGCTGGTTTTCACTAACAGGCCAAAGGAGATCGAGCAGAAGTGAAACAGAAGTTGAATTTTCTTCTGCTCCATTATCATTTCCCACAAAGGTTCAGAGAGAAGGTTAAAATAAACTACATTTTTGCTTAGTTTTTTTTTCCTGAGCCTCCGTGTTTTCACAGAGGCTCATAGATCTAGCTATATTTGTTGGGTAATGATATATGTGTTCAAACAATAAAAGAAAATGGGAGCACGCTGCCATTAAGATAAACGCTGCAGGCCAAGGAAACCTAGAAATGCCACTGGCATATTGATCGCATGGCCTGTATTAATAGCAGAGTTAGCTGCCGCTCTCTCAGTCCCGAACAGTTCAGCCACGGTCAGACATTTAGCTGCGATGGAAACTATGTTTAACCAAAATGAAAAACAGCGCCTGAAATCTGCAGTCCACTCAAACATGCAGCTAGCAGTCTGTCGTCTAAGACTTTCTAATTAATTTATCATACTTAAGTCTTGATCAAAAAGCAGGCTTAATATTTTAGATTACTGAGACTGTTAACATCTCTGTAGTTTATGTATTATTATGTAAAAAAAATGATCTAATTTTAAAATGCCAGTGTTGCTGGTTGTTTATTTACAAATATTTGCCATTTATAATCAATCTGCCAGGAAAGCATCTATCATTTTTTATCTCCACTGTCTGCAAGTGGATTATCAGCAGTGGGCTTGTTTTGAACTTGCATGAAAACGTACACTAGAAAATATTTTGTGACCACACAATGAAAAGCAGTGAAAACAAAAAGAGGCACATGCAGATATTACTAACAAACACTGACATTAATAAATCACATTTTCCTAGTATGTGCCGATTAACTGGCACCAATAACATAGCAACAAAGAGGCAGAGCAACACAATTCTGTGTCCACATGTTAGCTGACCTTCCTACCTGGTATAGGTAATAATGCATTATCTTTTTGCTTTTTGTTGTTGGGATGTTGTTACTGCATCTTATTTGTTGGATTAGATAGAACTGAGATTTGCATAACATGTACACCCCCCCCCGGGGCACGTCCGTTTCCTAGCTAGCATTAAAATGAAAGGACTTCTATAATGTATGGTACTCACTGTGTAATATGGATTGCAGAGGTACAAATGTTGCTTGTATTGAATTTGGAATACTTCAGATAGCATATCATGATGTGAAATTTCTGTGCAGCTGTCAGTAGATTTGTCCAAAGTATTACAGTACAATCTGTAAAATATATACTACACCTGTACCACAATGAACTGCCAGTGCATATACTGATATACTGCACACGCTTTCCTCACCAGGTAGATGACAGCACCAATGGTTCAAATGCTAAAAACAACCTATGCCTTTCTTTCTTTATTTATGCCTTTTTTTTTTTTGGAGAGGTGCCCTTTTGAAGTGTAGGTGTAATTACTGTCCTATCTGAACAGAAAATGCTGAAGTAGTTGTTACAAAAAGGTTTTGGAAGGAGAATAAATGACAAAACGTATGCATTTGAAACCAAATTATGCTCACTGTCCTCTGCCAACAGTTCACACATGGTTCTTAACCATAATCGTAATGCTTTCTTCACATATGTTCAGTGCCCAAAATCTGACAAACCTAAACAAAGAGGTTGTGTAACAAAAAAGTGGGGGTTTTTGAACAGTCATGATGGTGTGTAACAGTTATAACATGTTATACTACTAGTAATATATCTTATGAAAGGAAATTTAACTTTGGCTATCCTAACGGAAAGGTTTTAGAGTTTGGGGGAATCTAGTAACTTAGAGTCACAGATGATATGTGAGTTATTAACAGTAAGAAGCGTGGTGGAGTCATTGAGTTTTACACATCCACATTTCAGATTCTCCACAAACTGACCACACATACAAGTGCCCTTTCTAGTTCCCCACTACGTGAGCTGAGAGATCTGACTGCAGAATCTTGTAAGGAAAGAGCAAAAGCATGTTCTCCTTGGATTAAAAAACCTTTGTCTTCAAGATAGTTTCTTTTTTTTTTTGGCAACTCTGTGTGCTGGGTTTGCAAATCCATTTACACCTCTAGAGTTGTGAAAAATAATTTAAAAAAAGAAAAAAATATGCATTCCTGCTTCACTACTGATATATCATTAGGCAATATCATTAGCCCCAGCCCAGGAAAACAGACTGGATTTTTAAGGATTTTTAATTACAAAAAGAGAGCAGGTGATCAGCGGCAATGTGTGCATCTGCATAGCCATAATGTGGGAGTGAGGTGCAAGTGGTGTTTTATTGTAGGCCACATTTTTAAAGATATGAATATGTCCTCACAGACAGAAAAAAGGGCGGGGAAAGCTGACAATAGGATCCTCAAAAGCCACATAGGTTTAAAGCAAAAATAAATCTGCATGGAGATGACGATTTCTTCCCTATCAGTCTTTCACCCTCTGCTTGGTTTCTCAATCTGTCCGCCCCTTCATTTTTCTCTTTCCTGTTTCTATTCTTCCTTCATAAAATAATTTTGAAATTGAGGCGTCATACAAGGGGTTATTAGAAGTCATGACTTTGGATGATGCACACTGCAGAATAGCATGAAGATGTACATTTACGTCTATGCTTGCTTGACTACAATTACAGTTTTGCAAGCCTATGACTTTCATTTGGAAAAGGCTGACCAAAATAATTTCGATCAATTTACAGCTTGGACTACCACTGTTGCTGCTCATATATGTCAGTGCTCTCCACTACAATGCAGGCCCACTAAAAAACTCAAATCCCAAGATGCACCCAAATTAATTATTTCAACGTATTAATTCAGTCAGTAATAAGATGGGTATATATTTAATATTCCATCAACATTAACTGTTTGCTCCACTATGCACATCGTCTGATGCAAATGAGCTTTGACAGCCCAGAAAATGTGTTTATATTTTGCTGTGATATGTTAATGTGCTAACATGTTTACACCAATTTACTGCCATAGTAGGAATTATGTGAGAAATTGTTACTGTAGCAAATCAGATCAACTGTAACTACGGTAAGTCTAAATATATTTTACAACATTGAAATTATGATTAGTCACTGGCATAAAATGGGATAAGCATGTAGCTATAGACTGTGCACCCCCCCTTATTCGGGATAGACTTGTTATCTGCTTATTGGCCCGGCATGGGCACAGACTAGCAATTTGAGGTGTCAGGGATTGTTGGATTGGACTGAGCCAGCTCCCACAGTGTTGTATTCTGCCCTCTGCCCGAGAGATTCTCCCCTTTTTCCAGTACAGGTCAAATACATTTACCCTTCAACCCAGCCTACACAAACTACTATCACTTTACACCTTCACTGGCCTTCAACAGAGAGACACTATGTTGTTCAAGAAAACTCTACTGAGTCATTAAAATGGGTCAGTGTGGTCTGACTGCACTCACACGCACCCTTTTTCCTAGCATGTGACCAGCATGACCTGACAGTACACAAGCCTAATCCGCCTGCTATCTCAGGGAAGCAGACAGACTGAGGAGCCCCATAGCGTGGCCCTACCATCTTTTTCTGGTCATTACCGGCACTAGGCCTCTCAACACGGATAGAAGCAATGAAGGAGAACCTCAATAAATGATTAGTGTGCTCTGCCAGCACCAACACATGCTGCATCTGCTACCTCCCAGTCGCTGGAAGACGGACTTCCCATCTTCCTCCCTCAGTGATTGTGCGACCCATCGCCTCTCCAGGATGATAGGATAAACCTTCCAAATGTGCCATAGCGTTAGAAGATAAGACGGTCCAGCCTAATGACCTAAATTTGGCTAAGGAAGTGGTTGATTGCCCAAGCCCACAGGGACTTCAGAAGCCCACCTCTTGTAAGGCCCCACAGGGATAAATGAGGCCCATTATGTACTGAAGTTTGTAATGATGCTTTTGATTAGTGAGTTGTCAGGAGGTACTGGCCGTACGCTCATCACAGCGTTGTTTAGCACTTTAAGGCCTCCATAAAGATGAGTGTTTTTTGAGAAAAGATGAAAAAGCAGCAGGCATGTGCCTAATGAAGTCTCAAGCTTATAGCCCCTCTCATGACAGGATAATTACACCAAATGCTTCTAGCGAACACTTCAAAGGACACTTTATCCCTGTGCCAACGCTAAGCAATACATCTCACCAATCAAGATGGCCCGACCCTAATCAGGTCCCCCTGGCTTGTCTGTATTGTCTTCTGCCCAGTGACTCATTGGTCCTCGGCAGAGTGAACTGCATTCAAATCCCAACCATGCTCAATATACTTGGCTCGTACGAGCTACAATGGAATTTGTCTTCTTGACTTTCCTGCAGAAACGTGTTGACAGGTTCAGCCCATAGTATGTAAAAGGGTGCCACGTGCAGTGCTCATGAAGAGGGAAAACAGAACGTACACTTCAAATACAAAAACACAAATACACAAGTTAACTGACCTGATATGGATCTTGTTTAATTTTTGCACGTCTCACAGAATGGCCAAAGATCAGTGGCATACTGACTTAGTTATCTGGGGCAGGATGCCAGTCCAAATTTTTAGAGAGCAATGTCATATATGATAATGTATCATATATAAGTCTGTCAATCAGCATCGACTCAGTTGTGATTAGGAATGCGCTGATCTGCACTGATTTGGATGCGATAACGGTCCGCTCCAGACTCTGGTACATAAATCAGGTATTGTGACAACGTGGCAAACTATTCAGTTCAGTGCTGTTATCACACTGCAGGAGAGCTAAGGCAACATGGATTAAGCTAATGGCAAAAGCAGCAGCAGGATAATATGATTTTCACAGAGAGAGAAAGATTTTCTCGTTTGAAAAAGTTTGTTTGTTTGTTTGTTTTATTTTTTTATTTAACCACAAACTGTGGTCAGGGGAGTTGACGTGACAAAAAAAATATTCAGATTAGACCATCCATTGGCTTTTCTCTCTCTCACTCGCTTACTTTCACTCATTAGATTTAGACAGGAAGATGTTTTGTAAGGGGCTGTTCACAATATCAACATTTTCACAAGTGTATAAAGCATGCACTTTCTCAAGATGCTGCTTTGTGAGTTCACAGATGAGCATATTTTCTATAAGAGTAACAGATATTCGACTTGTCATCTAAATCAAATTTGTAAACCCTCTGTTAAGCGGCCCTGTCTCCTTTCATGCAATGATTACAAGGGAGAATGATGCAGCATGCATTCGCCTGCATTAACCTATGTTCACAGAGTCTGGAAAAAAAAATATTCTGATAGGCAGCTGAAAACAATGTTAAGCTCTCAGCCATAGGTTAGTTTGTAGTTTACGCTGTTTTACAACATAGAGGCTGCAGTTAGGTTGTAATCAACAGTATTCTGTCCCGACATACAACCCAAATCGCACTCCGTGCAAACAAATGCACAATTTTATTTGTAAAAATGTGTAAAAATCTGCCCTAAGCTTTCATTTATTCAGTCTGAACTCTGAAGCCAAGCAGCTTTCTGTGCATATATGGAATATTTGAATGTTCTTCACATACAGCATGGTAATATTTACTACATAAAACTCCAAAACTGTCGTAAATTCTGTTTCATCCGATAGTACGAATAAAGATGTCTGAAGAAGATTGCACTAGTTTACAAGTCACTGGACAATTTTGTTAGTGAATCCGGTAAATGTATCCTTTCAGATTACGTTGGGGATGATAAATTAGCTTCTGGGGGATAAGATAAACCACATCCCAAAAATATGAGTGGCTTGGATGCCCCCCTCTTCTCGACTTGAGGAGAATTAAATTGAGGGGAAATAAGGAGAGGATCCAGCGTAAGTAGGAGCTGCAAAACTGTTGGAGTTAACTGCATTAAAACAATATTTGTGAAGGCTTTACTTACAAAGCCAGCATGCAAGGCCATTTTGATAATTGCTGAGACTTCCTAACTGGCATTAACCGCTTTCAGTGCTGAAAGTGCTGCACAGTGGAGAGCTTGAAATCTATTGTGACATGTTGAGAAAGAAATAACACTTAGATTTGTCTGAATAGCGCCTCTGAACATTTGAGATTTTCCCATGAAAGAAGAAGAAAAAAAAAAAAAAAAAAAAAACAGGCGAGGGGGGGGGGGGGAGGAGGAA
>VUQK01019055.1:4431-16312 GCA_015106715.1 Bujurquina vittata | reverse complement strand
GTTCTGTCTTTGCTAATTATCTGGAAAATGTTTGCTATGGCAATCATATTCCAGTGACTGTCTTCGGTTATCTCTTTACTGCTGAGGTAGAGCTAGTTCTGAGTTTTGAGAACCACATTTTGACTGGTTTGAGAAACCATCGTTCCAGTTTGCAGCACAGGCAGTGTAAAAGATAGCTTCTCTGAAGTCAACTGTTGCTTCTGCTGGTCTGTAAAAAGCAGGTGGACCAGCAAAAGCCCACAAACTGTGATCAGTCTGTAGCTCTGATAAGGCAGGTATGAATCCCCATCCATCAGGATCTGGCTCAGAAGCTGATCTTCAGCATGCCATGGAGAACCGGAGTCATGAAGAAGGGTCAGCAGTGTAACATCTTTGCATAAATGTGATTTATTTGCCAATAAAAGTCAAAAACTTTGAAACTAAATTCTATGAGTGTTTTTCATGAGAAACAAGCAAAAACTGAAGCGGCAAAGTGAATGAAATAGAAAATTTGTGCCACTTCCAAAACTTTGGCCAAGACGTCTTCGGGGACAAAGTGTTTGTGCAACAGTAGCTGTCGCCCCCTGCTGGCCGTTGGACAGAATGCAGGTTTAAGGCACTTTCAGACCTGGAAGCGGAGTCAGTCTTTTATACAGTCTGTGGTTTTAACCAAAGTTTGAGCTGAGGAAGAAAAATCTGAGCCGCATCTGTCAATCACTGAAAGGTTCTTGTGGTAAACCCTCCATTTCTGACATAAACATAAATTACACAGCCGAGTGTGAGAGGAAATAAGAAAGTGCTTTATAAATGCAGACTAAGTCAAGACTCCTCTGTATCAGAGCTCTTTCATTAAGACAGAGCATTAACGGTCTGAAATAGAATTATTCCTGTAAATTTACAGTTGCTTTCATCACAGCAGTTTCAGCCTTGTGCGTTCAGCTGCAGCCTGCATTGTTTAATGTTCTGAGAGCAAAGAATAAATATTTTAAGAAGTGTCTTTAAGGTCTGGAAGTGCATGGCATAGCTGCTGTTTTATCAACCTGTCTTAAAACTTACTTAACAAGAATTGACTTAAAATTCTTTGCAGCAAAGACGAAGAAAGGCGTGTGACAAATTTCCAAGAATTCATACAAAGACGAAAACCTTTAGACTCTCCTGCTGTTTGCACACCTAAGGCTGAGGGATCTTCCAGGAATGGCGACAGGCTTCCAGAGAACTGATGGATGGATGTTGAGGGTACCATGGCATTGTACCCACGTAAGAAATGAACTGAAAAGCTTAACCTTGAACGTGAGCTAAACCTGAAGTTACCTGCTTCCTAGAACAGACCTCGCCTCTTGCTGCTGTTAAAAACAGATTTAGGGCAGATTTTTCCTTTAGAAAGCAGGCAGGCAGTAAAGGTGAGTGTGGTGCTGAGATTTCTGATAGGAGAACGCCTGCAGCACCCGTTTAAAAGGTTTTATTCCTTTAAGTTTTTCTAAACTTTGATTCAGCTTCCAGGAGAAACCACAGCCACGTGATGCAGTCATTTAATAACACACGACAACAAACAGCCCTGAGCAGCCCAGCTCGCTCTGGATCTGCAGCTCGGGTTTATTTTACAGTCTCAGCAGCATTTCTGTCAGACAGCACGTCTGTGAACGAGTATAAAACAAATTAACTGTGAGATGTGAACATGACATAATAAAATCCACTTTTTTGTCTCTGCGCGGCCTCATCCGTGTGGATGTGTGTGCAGGACACTGAAGAGTGTCAGCTTTTTATTAATGTTTGCATCCTCGGATCTGGGAGTGTTTTTCCAAAAATGAGAAATTACAGAGAGATCTGTGTTCAACCTCCTTGATACGGAGGGCTGAGAGTGCCAAAATCCTAAATAAATAACTCACTAAAGAGATTAACATAAAATATCTAACTATTGAAAAGTCTTTATAAACTTGAAAATAATTAAAAAGATATAAAAACGTGAATATAAATCTAGTTTCAGAACAGATGCAAGAAAAAAATTATTTATTAATAAATATCTGTGTAATGTGCTTTTTACATACAATACTGTCCTATAAACACAGTCAATACTCTGGAAAATCACAGCAGTGATGATGGTGACTTTATCAGCTGGGGATCTTCATCTTGATGGGCGGCAGCCTGATCGCTGCGGCCTTCACCTCCGCTGTGATGTCAACGCCCAGCGGCGCCCTGCAGCGCGCCATCAATGAGTCGATGTTGATTTAACCAGAGGAAAGAAAAAAGACAAGTAAACATTTGAGAAAGAAAGAAAGAAAAACCTCAAATATAATCTATAAAGAAACCTCAGCTGTTCAGCATGGACTGACTTTGGCTCGTAGCGCACATCAACATCTGGAGGCAGGATCCCTTTTCCTTCCCTCAGCCGCTCTACACCGTTCCTAGTTTAAAGAAAATGTTTGTCCCACATGAACCAGGATCCTATTTAATATAAGAAATTTTAATCTAATTGGCTGACTGGACAGTAAACGCACCATGCAATCATGACTCCATTGTCGGTGCAGAGCTGTGCGGTAGGACAGAGCAGACGCAGTCCGGTCGTCTCCGTGATGATCGTCAAAGCCTTTCGGATGTACAGGTTGCTCGCGACTCCTCCTGACAGCACCTAAATATATATTGGTTTAGAGCAAAGGACTGGTGTTATTTGAAATTCAACCCAATATAGGAAAGCAGCAAAAACAGCCACATTTATTAAATCCATCTATCATTTGCATTGATTAAATCCATAGAAGAAATCTGGTGGTAGAAGTAGAACCTAGAGGGCCAAAAAATCATCTGATAGAAGAGTTTTTATTGTGTAAATTAGAACAATTTATTTAAAAAAAGCTTTTATAAAAAGATTTCAGACTCGTGTCAATTAATGAGATGCACCAAAAATCTCCTGGGACTGAAGCTAAAGCTGGAGTTTATATTCTCGGACTCAGAGTAGCTCTGCATGATTCCCAGCTCATAATAATCCTTCTTTATCTGATTCTGGGCCTTGATGCAGCCCCTCAGTTTATCCCGTTTTTGCTCCACCCCTTAACCTGGCTTTCTTCTGATTGGCTTACGGAGAAGGTAGGTGGTATCTGACTTGACCATATTAGGGATGTCCCCTCCAGGTGACATCAAACAGATCCAATAATAGAAAAAAACTACCTCAAACTGAGTGTTTAGAGCAGTCTCTCAGGGATTATTTGAACATAAACTGACCTCATTATTAGAAATGTAGCTCATGTTTACGAATAACAACCAGTGGAAGAGGACTTATGGTAAAACACAATAGATCCACTTTAAGTAACTATTCTGAGACTGAAACGTGTCACCACAGAGAAGCATCTTAATTTCTGTAAAACTTCAAGCTGATAGGACTCTCTGGGCTCAGAAAGCTTTAAAAGCACTCTGAAAACACCTGTGGAAAGATTTCAGCTCCTTAAAGAGGACCCATTCTGCTCATTTAACTCCATATTTTCCCTTCCTATATATCCTTCATTGAGACAACTTCCTTCTGATTGCCTGCAGGTTGCACCTGAGATGACCATGTTAGGATCTCCCCTCTGGTGAGCTCAGCAAACATGCTTTCTTAAGCTAAATAAAGTGATGCACTCACCAAGGCGGGACTGTTTGGTGGCAGCAGGCCGTTCGCCTTACAGAACAGGATGGCACGGTGTGTGCGCTTTGCCAGGTGAGAGGCGACGGTGTGCTGAGCGGCAGCTGCAATATCACTCGCACATTTCAGCAGCGTCCCCTCCTCTACACCTACAGAGGGAGGGAAGGAGAACCCAAAGGTCAGAGGTGCATGACTGCTACAGGAGTTACAGGAGAAACTGCTCTCATACCTTCCTCTGCCTCCTTTTTCATTATCCTCATTGTAATCTGATTTCTGAGTCCAGCGAAAGAAAAGCAGCAGTCGTACGTTTGTCCCATCGGCGTCCTGAAAGGGAACTTCGACCTGTCTCCGTCCTTAGCGAGCAGCTCTATGGCCTGTCCTCCGCTCAGTGAGGAGCACTGCGGGTGTTTGACGAGGGACAGACGTCTCGCCACCTGCAGGTTCACAAAAGAGAGTTTCCTTTCATGTGCATCAAGAACGAATAGCTAATTGTTCCTTCTGATGGCTCTTCATGCATCCTGTGAGCTCACATGGGTTCTGCAAACTCAAAACAGTGGCAGGGGGGAAAGGCACACTCAAAGTTTCCTCAGAAATGTCCTTTCCCCATGATTTTTAGTGGCTGTCTGAGGTTCTGAAAGGGAGGGTGCTCAGAGACTGTGTTCACCAACATCTTGAACATCCCACTGTCCCCAAGTCATAATCAATGTCATAATCAGGAAGCAAAGTTGGATGTTAGTATCAATGTCTCACTTTATCAAGGGTATCCCCTGGAGCCTCATCCAGTGTGTGGCCCAAAAGCAGGAAGTCATCAACTCCCCGAGCCACAGCGAGGAGCGCGTGGCCTCCAGACACCAGCAGCACCAGGAAGGGGAAGCTGATGGGCTGGAGCATCCTCACAGTCAGAGCGTGGGCCTCCATGTGGTGAATGGGGATGAACGGCTTGTTGTGTTGCCTCACAAACTGCTGACTGAACTCGAGCCCGACGCCCAGGCTCAGGGCCAAACCTGGCTTCACTGTGGTGGCGACGGTGGAGAGCTGGCCCGGGGTCACGCCGCTCCTCTCCAAGGCCTCCTGGACCACCCGCTCTATGTTCTCCCTGTGGAGCTGCTGGGCCACGGTGGGGATGATGCCACCGGTCCTGCAGGTTTGAGACTCTGTCACATTACAAGTTCAGAAACCTCCTATGAGTCTATAACAAGCAGTGACCTTGACCTCTGACACCTACCTGAGATGCACCTGCTTCTGTGAATGCAGAGACTCTCCCAGTACAGTACCAGTCTCATCCAACACAGCAGCTCCAGTATCATCACAGCTCGTCTCGATGCCCAGAACCAGCCTGGAGCAGGAAGCGGTGGGACAGCGTGTGTGTGTGCGGTGCAGCAGCAGCCTCAGAGCCTTCCTGAGGAACATCTTCCTGCACCTGTCCCACCTGTGAGAGCAAACGGGTAAAACCTCAACGGTTCCTGCAGAATTTAGACTGACAGAACAATTAAAAATAGTCACGAATACGTCCTTAGATTTCAGAAAACATACTTAACATTTGGTCCTGCCCATATAAACGTGCCCTGCTTCCTCTCGCTGTGTTACATGTAAATACATCCGTCCACCACAAATTACGTGACTAAAGACACAAAACTAACAAAAAAAAGTAACTCGAAAAATTAACGCGAATTTGAAATTAATGCTATTGAAAACCTTTATAGAAAGTCAATAATTTGAAAGGTAATTAGAAAAAAAGGGTAGGGGTCCAAAAAAGAATCGATGTTTCTTTCTCTTCCGGGCATTTTATTTGGGTGCACATGCGTGTTATCGTGGATGGTGACGAGCTGCTGGGTTTATACGTGAAGAAACGAGCTTTTCATCCGACTATTTATGTCTGACCAGGTAAACCAGATTCTCCTCTGTGCTCATAGCCTCAACCACAGCCAGGCTCGTTTTAAAGTCCCTGTAGGCGTCGCAAAGCCTTCTGAAATCGGCCGTTTCCGTGTAGTAAGCCGTGTTGCCTTCACAGCCACACAGAATGTCGTGTTTTTGTTTCGCATCAAATAATTCATCAAGAAAAATGAAAATCGGAGCTTTTGTTTTATATTTGTGTGAACGTATAATTTCTTTTCAAAAGATAGAATTTGTTAGAATCTGAATTTATTTAACTTAAGTAAAACTAGTATATTTATTTCACGGTGTCGTTAACTTTGGCAGCGACGACTTTAGGGAGCAATATGACGGGTCATCACACACAAAAGGCTTCTAGTTAAAGCTTCGTTATGTTGGTGTTTGAACAAACAAAACCTTATTCTGATTTTTCTGTTTTTAACCGCAGAACAACAAAATCATAATGAGCATAATTCGTGTTTTCAGCAGAACTGAAGTCACATTTTATGTAAATGTGATATTTTATTGAGACTTGAGGTTTTATTTATTTTTAAATTGTCTTTTTTTAAAAATTGTAAATGTGTGACTTTATCTCTGACTAGTTGAGTACAGTTCCCCCCACATTAATCTGGCCTTTCTGAAATAATGGAAAGAAATATGGAGTCAAATTTTAAAGAAAAAAAAAACCCAGCAGAAATTAAAAAGTCACAAATTTATCAGAAAAGATTCTGAAAATTTCCCACTTTCTGGTAAATGTACCAGTTAAAATTCCGTGTAAAATTGTGACGAGTATTTCAGTGTTTTGTTTTTTTTCTGTGTCTTTAATGAACCACTTTAATCTCAGCCAAACCTTTTACATTTATAACTTCCAAATATGTACTTTTTAGGTCAAAGAGGGATAAATTATAATTTTCTAGTAAGCCTAACTTCATCAAGTTGTAAACTTGTCTCTTTTTGTTTTTATTTGATGTGGTTATTTATTCATGTATTGCTATCTTTAGAAAATTAAAAATATTTATACATTTATGTACTGCCTTAATGTCAGAATATCTAAATTTCCCTCAGATTATTTTAACAACAGTTTCTAATTTATTTTTAATACATTTTTTAATCTTAATCTAATTAATTTTTTAAATTTCATATAAATATTATATTTTTATTACAAATGTGAATGTTATTTTATTTAAATAATCTGCATGGTTCAGATGTTTTATTAAGATTTACAGTTATTTTTTATTTGTAGAAATTCTAGTTATTCCAGAGTTAACAGGCTGAGAAAAGAAAAAGAGAAAAAAAGAGAGGGGACTAAACACAAGCAAACTAACTAAACCAAATCAACTGCTGCGACTGCATAACACTAACGGAGGAAAAAAAAAAAGAACAAAAATGTACAGTTATTATTGATCACGCGCTGTGCACTGAACCACAGACAGACTGCTTTATTATTTTATTTTTCTTTTTCTGAGTTTTAATGAGTTTCATGTTAACTTTCTTAAGGAGGCATGGAGCGTCCAGCTTGTATTTTGGAGGAGTTGAAGCGGTTTATCGTAACGGAAGCTCCGCCCACAGCGTATTACATCCCAGATTTCATATCCGAGGATGAGGAGTCGTACCTCCTTCAGCAGGTCTACAGGTCTCCTAGAACTAAGTGGACTCAGCTGTCGGGTCGGAGGCTCCAGAACTGGGGAGGGTTACCGCACCCCAAAGGCATGCTGGGAGAGCGGCTTCCCGATTGGCTCCAGACCTACTGCGAGAAAATTTCTTCTCTTGGCGCGTTCAGCGGGAAAACGGCCAATCACGTGCTGGTGAACGAATATAAACCAGGAGAAGGGATCATGCCCCACGAGGACGGCCCGCTGTACCACCCAACCGTCACCACCATCAGCCTAGGCTCTCACACCCTGCTGGACTTCTACGCGCCGCTTAGCAGCACAGAGGGCGCCGCGCTGCAGACCGAGGAGAGCCGCTTCCAGTTCTCGCTGCTGGTGAGGCCGAGGAGCCTCCTCATCCTGCAGGACGAAATGTACCAGCGCCTCCTTCACGGCATCCAGGGGCATGAGCGGGACACACTGACCGAGAAGGTGGCGAACCTGACCACCGCCGGGGCCCGGCCCGGCGAGGAGTTGAGCCGAGGCAACAGGGTGTCTCTGACCATACGGCACGTGCCCAAAGTCATCAAGACGAAGCTGATGCTGGGAAGAAGGTGAAGAAAGGCTGGACCTGACACTCCAGCACAGTGAGCGCCACGGAGGTTAGACAAGTCCGTACTGGAAACATGTTTCTGTGGAGCTTTAAAGTTTTTCTGGATGCACCGTGAAAATTATTTAAATTCTGGATTCAAAGATTGAACATTTTAAAGGATTATAGCATCTATGTGAGAAATAACCAGAACAAATTACCAGAAATTGCAGTCAAGTCTTTAAATTTTCCATTCCAGTCAGATGGTGGAGCGGCTTTCTGCATTTGTGAAGCTCTAAATGGAGTCATTTATTGTGAATTCATCAGATGCTTGTTTTTGTGACAGATTCGTGAAATAAATATGACTGTAAGTTATGTGTGCTTTGTGGGTTTACTTACAAAGACCTACAACAAGCTCAAGTCAAAGCAATAATAACAGACTTTATTTAAGCAGCATCTTTAAAAACAGGGTTTGCAGGGAGCTTTGAGGTCTGTGAAAAAATAACTCATTTTTAAGGTTTTACACATCAGGACACAATAGGTATTTAAATACAGCCTCAAACAAACAACAAAACAATTTAAGAATAACAGAGCCAAAAATAAAGAAGCAGTGTGTGAAAAACTAAGTACACAGTACTGGTTAAATACACTGGATTAACTGATCATCACCAGGTGTGAGCACCTCTATGAAAGCAGAGGATTTGCTGGTCTGGAGCATTCAGGTGTATTAACACACTGACACAGTCTTCCCAGGAGTTAGACAATCTAGCAAATTCACCCCGAGGTCAGAGTGTGCAGCGCTTGGCTAACAACTGCAGAAACCCAGGAGCTCCATCTCAGACTCTACAGGCCTCAGCACGTTAAAGGTTAAAGTTCATGACAGCACAATTAGGAAAAAATTGAATGAGTACAACTTGTTTGGAAGGGTTGCAGGAGAAAGCCTCTTCTAAAAAGAACACGGCAGCACCTGAATAAACCTCAGGACCTCTGCAGTGAGTGGAGATGAATGTTCATGATGCACAGCAGCACGTCTGGAGGAAACCAAACTCAGCATATCAGCACAAACACCTCAGACCAGCTCTCAGCTGGAGGAGGAGGGCTGAGGATTTGAGACCATCTGTCTGACGACTAAAGAACCAAATTGGGTCGTCAGCAGGACAACGACCCTGAGCACTGTAGCAACTCTCCAACAGAACGGCTGAAATAGAAAATAATGAAGGTGCTGCAATGGCCCAGAGTCCAGACCTCAACCTGACTGAGATGCTGTGCTGGGACCTTCAGAGATCTGTGCTCCTTCACAACCTTCCACTAGAACAAATAACAGGAAAAACCTTTTTTTTTTTTTTTTAAAGGTTTGAGGACACTTTGTAAAAGATCTGCTCTAACAGAGTATGAGTAAGAGGAACCCTCTCATGAGTCCCTCACTGTACATACAGGTGTGTTTCATGGTCGGTAACAGAAGTACATTAAAAAAATGTCTGTCGTAATTTGAAAATGTTTTATGCATAGTTTATCCACCAGGGGGCAGTGTGTGCGCCCCTTTAAAGGGCCATTCCACTTATTTTCCACATGAAGTTCAGTTTATCCTCAGCTGAGCATGTGAGGATGGTTGAACAGCAATAACAACAGTGTTTATTTTTATTGAGAGCACTTTTCTGCCAGTAAAACATCAAAACAAGGTTTGTTAATTTTTTTAATAACCATGATGTGATTCATGGAAAGAACTGCCACAGTGAGCGTCACATCGCTGATGTCTCCAGAACAGACGGATAAAAAGCCCTGAAGGCTGTACAGGTGATTTTTGGGTGAACTGACCCCGCTGTGAACCTGGTTTGATCTGCGTCTAGTGTAACTGAAGGTTTTCTCGTATGCTGACAGGACTGCACCAGAACGTCGGAGCCGCCGATGAAACGCTGGAGGGGCCCACCATGTGACGTCGACTCCTGGGTCGGCCTTCCCGTGCTGTCGGATGAGCAGTCGCAGGATGTTGAGCTGGTGGAGGCGTTCGCTGCGCCCATTCTCGACAAGAAGGAGGCGTCTCGGCTCATCAGGGAGCTCAATGCCATCCACCCGCTGAACGGCCTTCAGCACGTCAAGAGGGTGCGGCCGTGCAGGGAGAAGCTCCACCCCCTCGAGGTCCTTGTGTGCCTCGTCAGCGACGCACCGCATGGGAAGGTGGTCAGCATCAACTCTCTGCTGCCCTCAGGTGGAGTAAACTGTAATGGGTTAGGCCAGCCTTTCGTGGTTAAGGTTCCTGCCCGGCCGCCTTTGACGCGACCCCAGTTTGAGCTGGCAAGCCGACAATGGCCCACTTCCTTTCACGAGGACAAGCAGGTGACGGTTGCTCTGAAAGGAGAGCTCTTCAGCCGTCATCAGAAGGAGAGGATGCAGGCGTACATGGCGTCTGCCGTGACGGCTGCCAGAGCTGGGAGGGAGGTTGGGATGGAGGGTGTCGGGGCCGCGGTGGTCGATCCAAAGACTGAGAGGATCATTGCAGCGGGCCACGACTGCAGACGCGACCACCCCCTTCATCATGCCGTCATGGTCGTCATCGACCTGGTAGCTCGGAGTCAGGGCGGCGGGTTTTATGGCTTTGATGGTTACCCTGCTTGCAGGTTCACTTCCCCGAGCTCACTTCAAACAGAGGCCGGCCTTCAGCCGTACATCTGCACCGGGTACGACCTTTATGTGACCAGAGAACCCTGTGTGATGTGTGCCATGGCGCTGGTCCACTCTCGGATCGGTCGCGTTTTCTACGGGGTCGCTTCAGCCGATGGGGCCCTGGGGACAAAGTTCAAAGTCCATGCTCAGAAAGATCTGAACCATCGATTCGAGGTGTACAGAGGAGTTCTGAGCGGGGAGTGCGAGGACCTGAATAGCGTGGACGACCACATCAGAAAGGACTGAGGAGAATAAGTGCAGCTGTTTTTATCAAACGTGGACTCAAACGTGCATTCTTTCAAATGACCAGTAGGGGGCGACTTCTCTGGTTGTAGTAAGACTTCTGGTTCTGTAAAGATAAACTGACCTGGTCTCCCTTTGGTTTGTGACCTTTGTAAACACGTTTCTGATGAGTTTCAGGTTATATTAAGTCAAACATTCAGTCCAATTTTTTAATTATGTTCATTACTGTAAAATGAAAACAACCTTTTCCATCTACAGGCTCTGTTGTTCCTTTGTATCAAGCTTAATATCAAAACCCAGATAAACAGTGACTGAGTTCCTCTGTCTCCACCTAGTGGTCGATTAGATTTACTGCAACCTGGTTCGCTCCCTTCCCTCCAACTAACGTTCTGGAGAAAGTTGCAAACATGCATTTGTTTCAAATTGATTAGTTTTATTTTCCAATTAAGAAAATTTAATTCCGTTGTATTTATATAGCATTAAATCATAACAGTCGCTTCATATAGGGAGCTGTTTTATTCATAATTAATAAAATTAATATTCCATGAAATAAATATCTCCATGAAATAAAATCTTTAAAGAAATTTTTTCTTATTTTATTTCAATATTTATTTAATAATGGAGTTTTATCTTGTGACATTTTATAAAGCTACTTTACGTATTTCAGTGACTTTTATTTTTTATCAAAGAGAAACATCTTAAGTATTTAAAAACTGGGGAATGATGCTCCCTGGTGGTCAAAGTTTTATTTCAATTCTGCAAAGGGTGGTTTCCAAAACTACCTTTAATGTGTGACCTGCTTCTGCATCTGACCAGAGTGAAAGTGTGTAGAGACAGG
Organism: Bujurquina vittata; assembly: GCA_015106715.1. Classification (NCBI taxonomy): domain Eukaryota; kingdom Metazoa; phylum Chordata; class Actinopteri; order Cichliformes; family Cichlidae; genus Bujurquina; species Bujurquina vittata. Next base: position 4,931 of record VUQK01019055.1, on the reverse strand, counting down.
GTGCACATACACCGACAGCCAATTAACCCTCAGATGGATGTTTTTGAAGTGTGGGAACTGAACTACAGATTTACGCCATTGAACAGAGTCCAAACCAGTGTAATGATTTATTTACCAACGTACTACAATGTGGAATGCTTTCATACACAAAATTACCACATTTTCCCTACAAAAACAAAAAAAAAAAAAAAGCCCCACAGAACTCTTGAAAACTGAGTCCTTATTCTACATCCTCGCTGCCATTTTCAGACTCCACTCCGGTGACATCGGCTTTGGCGTCTTTTTCGGGTTCTGGCTGCTCGGGAGGTTCTGGCTGAGACTCCTCCATCGGCTCCTCTGGTGATTCTGGTTCAGGTAACGGGGTATCAGCCTCTGACTCCACCTGGAGAAAAGCACCAGTAGGTGAACATCTACCTACAGGACCCTCATCAGTTCAGGCAGAGCACAGAAACACAGTTATTAAAGAATAAATCGTGACAACAATGGCCTCTAATAACTGT
>VUQK01019052.1:37843-57526 GCA_015106715.1 Bujurquina vittata | reverse complement strand
AAAACTACTATTTTATGACTGCAAAAAAAAAAAAAAAAGAAGAGCTACTAATCACCACCTGGTGGTGAGTTGGATCAGGAGGCTGGGGAGCATCCCAGAGAGGCCTGGCACACCCAAGAGTCTGAGCAGTAGTGGGAACATCTGGCAGAGTCCAGGAGACCTTCAGCTCCCTCCTCCGGAAGAGCTTCAACACTCCACACCAGATGGTGTGGAGATAAAGTGAGCAGTCAAGTTTATAAGGAATCCTTTCTCGTTTAGTTTGTGGAACTCTGGAGGCAGCTGACAGGTACCAGCAAGCCAAGAAAAGTGCTGATTTGGCAAATGCCAAATGGGTAAGGGAGGAGTTTGATGAGGCTGTGGAACAAGACTTCTGATCAGCCTCAAAGAGGTTTTGGCAAACACTTTGGCAAAGACTCAGGAAGGGGAGCAGCTTTCTACCCACTGTATGCAGCGGGGATGGAGTGCTGCTGGCCTCAGCTGGGGATGTGGTTAGCACTTGAAGGAATACTTGGATTTCCTAAATCCCACTGGCATGCCTCCTGTAAAAGAAGCAGAAGTGGGAAAAGGGGCTCGACTTCCTCACCACTGGGACTGAAGTCTCTGAGATCATTAAAAGCCTCTTCAGTAGAAGGGCCCCGGGGGTGAAGGAGATACATTCCTGAAGGCTCTGGATTTTGTGGGGCTATCATGGCTCGCACACCTCTGCAGCAGTGAGTAGAAGAACTTCAGGATGCTCAACCTGCACTTTGTGCACTTTGAGAAGACATGCGACCATGTGCCTTGAAGTGTCATGTGGGGAGCGTCTCGGGAGTATGGTTGTCATGGGCATTTTGGTCATTTATGAAAATAATTTCTAGGGGCATTCAAGGATCATAGGGTGTCAGAGTCAATGGGATGAGAATCCTTATGCAAGGCCTTGGATATGAGCCAGAAAAAAGGGGATTGCCTACCCACACTTGGACATGGGGTGTTGCTTCAAGTGGAGGAGTTCAAGTATTCTGGAGCTTTGTTCATGTGCTGGGGGCGACCTGCAGCAGAAGATTGAATTAGCACAGTGCCTGCAGTGATAAGGGAGAGCTGAGCGTAAAGGGGACACTTCACTAGACTGTAAAAGTTCCTTCTTACACCTATGGCCACCAGCCATCGGTAGCCAGAGGTGTGTAGTGACCAGTGGAATAAGAGTAAAAGCAGTGAAAAAGAGCCTTCTCTGAGCTTCACTTCTGGGCTCACTCTAGAGTCAGGAGCTCAGTCCTTTGTGGTTCTTACTATAGAGCTGCATTTGATTATGAATGGATGCCTCCTAGTTGAGGCATTTCAGGCATGTACTACTAGCTCAAGACCCCTGGGCAGGTCTCAGTCATAAATGCTGACTGCTGTTTGCGACAGCGTTCGCTGAGGTGCATTATGGCCCGATAATCATGATTTGCTGTGTATTGTGCATGTTTCTGAGCACCTTATCATTGAAATTCCTCTGCATATCCTTATTAAAATGACCTGGTTGCTGATTTCTTTTTTCAGAAGGCTGTTTTTAAAGTAATTTTTGTAACTAAGGAAACAGGTTTGGACACGCTCGTGGTTTCCAGTGATTTTTAGAGTGAAACAAATGAAACTAACACAAGAAAGATGCTTTGCCTAATTAAAGCTGAGTGATGTTTCTGTTATTCATCTTTATTTTCCTCTTCCACCATTAGCATGTGTCAGAGCATATCAACATTTAGCAGCGGCTTATTAAAGGAAAAATCCCACCTGTCACTTCCTGGTAACACAGAGCATTCAGAAGCAAAATAAAATGTAGTTAACATCTGCACTTTAAATAATCCTGTCATAAACATTTAATCATCCATAAATTTACAGATTAAACGTCACCCTCTGGTTCACTCAGTTAATTTTATTCATTTGCCCCTTTTCTGTCTGTGTTTTGATTTGCGTATTGCATGAAAACAAAATGATGGCCTGAGAGAGAGAAAATATGGACGGAGTAAAGGGAGGGAAAGCTCAGTGGTTGGCAGATCTGTTTGGAAATCCAGAGATCAGCTGAAGACTTGCTGGCTTGATCCCCAGTGTCTGACTGTGCCCACTACAATGCTTTGAATTGGAATGAAACTCCTGAGGGACTTTGTTTCCCTTGCTAACACACACACACACACACACACACATATATATATATAGTCAGAAAAGGCACAGGGTGCAGAAGACAGTTAAGATAAGGAAGGCAGAGACAAAGTAATGCGGAGAGAGGAAAGTGGACAGGAGAAGAAGAAATGGGAAATAAAAGCAAATGTATAAAGTAAAGTAGGAAGAAGCAACATGGAAGAAACGGGAAGGAAAGATGGGAGCGTGGAGGAATGACAGGGAATATGGGACCATTGTGAGTTTCACCGCCTTGGGCAAAAACCCTCCATGCATCCCTCCTCACGTGCCTCTTCGCCCACCCTCTTCCTCCTCCCGTCTCTCTTCCTCAGCCTCCTCCTCTCTTCACTCCCCCTCTTCCACTGCCTCCCGCAAGCATGCAGATCATGGGTTGTAGGGATTGTTATCCTTCTGTGTCTCCTCTTCTCATTTTATCAGCACACTAAAGCCACGCAGGCCTTACATTTATGTGTGTCAGGGTCTTTATGTAGATCGTGTTGTCATTTGTGTGCGCGTATCTCTTTCTCTGTGTGAGCGTCCCAGAAAAGACGGACCTCGGGGAGTTGTGCTCCACTTTCCCTCCTTTTATTAATTCACCCTTCGCTCTCACTCTGTTTGCCAGGCTGGACGGGATGGAGAGAGAGAGAGAGATGGAGGGTGTAAGAGGAAAGGCAGGACAAACAGAAAAGGTTCAAAGCAGAGTCGAGACAGACAGTAAACACTCGCTTTTTTCCTTTTCCTGGCACTTGTATTTAAGAAAAGTAGAAGAAAGAAATATAATAAGTAGAGATAAAAACATTACGGCAAGTTGTACTTTGTGTCTGAACATTTTTGCTCTTTTAAAAGTAACCCATTTTCACCACCAACATTCGCTACACAAATCCTCAGAAAACTTCGGGTCTTTGTCCAACAGGAGGCAGTGGCTTTGTTAGTCCCGTCCCCCCCCCCCGCACAGATAAGAACAGGGTGAAGCGACCAGCAGACTGTGGGTGGGCAGGGGCGTCAGCATTCTGAGTATGCGGAAAGAAAAAAGACTGTATGAGCTTTTCAGCAATGATGTGAATCCATTTGTTTACTGTAAAAACTCCAGTGCAAAGAGTTTGATGACAGTTTATCAAATGATGTCATAGACTGCTGAATTAAAGTTGTCACCCAAAGAAATAGCTGGGCCCGTTGGAGTTAGTTCTTTGTTTATTGATTGTCGGGGAAAGCGTGCGGTTTGTTCGGGACATCAGAATTACTGACGAGCCACTTGCAATTAAATCTGTTGTGTTGTTACCAAGGGTCCCCTTACAAATAAGTAAACACATGTCTGTACTCCAGAGATTAAAGGATTATAGCATTTACATCTATCCATCCATATTCTTAATCCCTTATTTAATATCCAAAGGTTCAAATCAACCAGCTGGCCGGGGCCTTTCTGTGTGGCATCTGCATGTTCTCCCTGTGTCTGCATGGGTTCTGTCCGGGTACTCCGGCTTCCTCCCACATTCTAACAACATGCCTGATGATTGTAAATTGGCCACAGGTGTGAATGTGAGTGTAAGTGGTTGTCTGTCTCTTTGTGTTACCTTGCAGTAGATTGGCACCAGGGTCATGTTGGGTATAGGCTCCATATCCCACATGACTCTGAATTGGATAAGTGGTTAATAAGATGGATGGTTTTCATTGTCAGGGAACATTATTTCCATCATGCCAGAAACATTAAGCAGAAAAGAAAAAACATAAAAAATGTTAACTTCAATTTCCAGCCTGAAATCACAGCATTAAAGGCTGCTGTGACCCTTAAAATGACAATTCTTGACACAGATTACAGGTTATAAAGGAGGCTGGTGCTCAAAGAGAGAAGAATGATCTTGGAATTTCATGTTTCTAATCCTTTTCCCCAAAGCTATGTTACATTAATACCTAACACCACCAGTAGAAATAAAACATTATATTAATAATTACAAACTCAACAAAGACATTGCATGCTGAGGATTTGCATCCTTTCTGCAACAGTTGCAGCAAACATGACATATATATATATGGTTAAAATATGTATCACAAGTCCCTGACTCACATATGTTCATCATTTCAAATAGAAAACAAAATTTTAAAAAAAGAAAGAAAAATCTCCTTGTGCCAAAGAATGACCACAGCTCTCACTGGGTGTTCATGTGTCGCTTAAAGTACCAGCTGACGCAATTTTACATCACTCTCTATGCAAATCAAAATTGAATGATGCAATTATCAGTTAAAACATTGCCTTATACTTCCATTGCAGACAACACTTTGAAACAAAACTTTTGAAAGTATGATGCACTTTCTTTGAACTTAAACTAATGCTAAGTTCTTAAACTCATCTGAACACTACTTAAAGAATGACAAGAAAGCTGCCTCAGAGAGTTCAGACTGTGTTGAAGAATAAAGGTGGTCATCCCAAATATTGACTTTTAAGCCTGTCTTGCCATGCTTTATCACAGCCACTGACCAATTTCTTGGGAAACCTTTAGTTTTGAATCCTAAAGCATCTGAACCCATCTCAAAGATTTTATGCATCGACTGTGGAACTTCTTGAAGTCCTACTTTGATAACTGAATTACTCTAAAACTGAAATGCAGACATTGTATCCCTGCTATACCTATCACACAACATTCACAAAAGACTTGCAAAGAACAAAGGAAATAATGCCCGTAACAAAATGACAAGGTGAAGTTAAACGTGTTTCCAGTAATTTAAAATGTTTAGTTTGAAGCTGAACATCAGCATGTTTTACACAGCACAGCCACAGCTGTCCCAATACAAGAACAGTCACCAAAAATGGCTGGTAAGAGAGATTCTTGCCAGTATGCAAAATGCAATGTAACTCTGCAGAACTGCTTGTAGAATGAGATTTTACTAAAGTTGACTGAAAAGGAGAGGCTGGGTTCTATGAAGAGGCTACACCATCTCTAGATAGTGGCGCACATTTCTGCCTCTCTACAGTGCAGCTGTGTTTGTGTGTGCTGGTATCTGAGCTAACCCTCTCTGGCTCTAATTATAATCATACGTTCGACACAGCCTTTGTCTCTGCAATGAAACTCACAATGACTCATGCGAGATTTCCATGGTAACATGGCATCCCCACATTATTGGATGTCATTTGGATTGCTCGGACAGACAAACCGTCGCTGGTCTTTTATTGATTTGGTGTACTTCACTATCAATGAAAATTTTCATTTTACTTTGCAAAGCAATAGTGACAGTTTATTTGTGAAAACAAAGTTTGTTTTGCCTGCACAAAAAGCCCTGCTGCACTAAAGAAAACAAAGGTCACCTGTGGTTGAGTTCCGTTTCTTAAAGTACTTGATTTGAATTGACTTGAAGTCCTTAACTGCTGCATTATGCATTATGGCTGTAATGTATTTTTCATGTAACACGTTTATAAATTCTATTGTGAAAGGGTTTACACAATGTGTTTGCGCTGTGTGTGTGTGTATGGCGCAGTAGTCTCAATGTACTCATGAACTATTGAAATATATTAATTTAAGTGACAGCAACACAGAAAATCATAGGCACATTATTCCATTTGGCTCAAAGTGTAATTTACATTTACAGTTTATAAATAATAGCTGGAGATGGAAAGAAGAGCCAGTTAGAGAGCTCGCTGTCATGTGGCATAATATAAAGCCGGAATAATAGATGATATGGCAACTTGGACCACAATTATATTCAAAGCATTTAGATAAACTATGATATTAGTATCAGTGGCTGGGTAGTATCAGTGTCCGCATAGCCAACAACAGAAAAAATGTCTTATCCTAAAAAATATGCAAACAGAAGGCAGATGAAAGAAATCACGAGCTGCAGGAGCAGACAAAAAAACATCAGTATTTATAACCCTTCATTTCACTCGTTACTAAAGACTGCTATTGTCTTTCATCAGTGCCAAAACACTCACTTTGTTATAGCAGAGATCTGACAAAACACCATCCCCAGCATTGTCACGCTGAGATTTTATGCACAGCTTAACTGATCGTGTTAACGGAGATAAAGATTGAGTATTTTTTTCAAGTGACAACTACAAGAGAGTTTTGAGTTAGAGTAAACACAGAGCGTAGTCTAGTTCAGCGTCGTTCAGGTGTTTCCAAATTATAATACCCCATCTCATTATCGTTACGGTTCTTTTTCTTTTTATTATTCTTTTTTATTATCAGTAATCATTTATTTATTTTTTTATTGTAATTCTGACACAAATTATACACATAAAAGATAATCTTGTTTCTATGTGATAAAGAAAAAGTTGCCTTGTGAAGCTGTTGTATTTGATCCGTTCTATGGAACAGATCAAAGAGTGTGAATTTCCATCGACATTGTTAGCATTTTCAGCTAACCAGATTTGTCCATCCAAGTTCGATTGGTTTTCTGGCCTTTACACTGTACACTGGCACAATCTTGATAGTATGGATGTATCTGTCCTTCAGGAATCAACACTTAACAAATACCAGGCTTAAATTTGATCACTTTTGCTATCAATGTTGTCATCTTTAACTTGACCAGCTTGACTCTTGAATTGAAAATTGCTGGAAACTCCTGGTCATATCCAAAGACCCAGTTCTCAGTGATGATATTCCATGTAAAAACCAAATCATTTTTGGCCCAAAGGTCTGTGGTGAAAATGTAAAAGCACAAATGCCGAATGATTATAACATTATTTCCAGGGAGTGATATAATAATAGCAGCACCACTCAAAATGGTTTTGAGATGTATGAGATGATGACCCTAAACTGAAGGGGAAATCCGCCAATGTTAAATCTTCTTTCAGAATCAAAAAACTTTATTGGCCAGGTATGCTACGCATACAAGGAATTTGGTTTTGGTTTCAGGAGCTCACAGTGCACAGTATCAAAAAAAGTAAAATAAATAAACTAAAACCTGCAATTACTTCCTCACTCTCACACACACACATACACAGCCATACCTTATATTGTGCAAAGTATGAATTTAAGGTTAACATGCTGAGAGCAACAACAGTTAAAAAGTGTCCGATCCAGTGGAGACATATGGCAGGAGAAGTAAATTCTTTTTCAACTGTTCAAGAGAATGATGGCTTCTGGGAAGAAGTTCCTTTGTAGCCTGGATATCCTGATCCTCATCTTTCTGAATCTTTCTGAGGGGAGGAGCTGAAACAGATGATGTCCAGGGTGAGACGGTCAGTGGAGATCTTCTCTGCGCACTTCCTGGTTCTAGAGGCGTGCAGATCCAGCAGTGAAGGCAACTTAACCCCAGTTGTCCTCTCTGCAGACCTGATGCGCTGCAGTCTATGGAGGTCATGCTTGGTAGCAGAGCTGCCCCACACTGTGATGAATGTGGTGATGACAGACTCCATGATTGCTGTATAGAATCGCACCAACAGCTCCTGGGGTAGGTTGAACTTACTCAACTGATGCAGGAAGTGCATCCTCTGCTGGACTCTCTTGATGATGGAGCTAATGTTGCTGTCCAACTTCAGGTCCCTGGTAATTGTCATACCCAGAAACTTGTAGGACTCCACTGTCGTCACAGTTCTGTTCAGGATGGTGAGTGCTGACAGGGCTGAAGGACTCTTCCTAAAGTCCACTGTCATCTCCACTGTTTTTTCTGTGTTCAGCACCAGGTTATTGTGGCTGCTCCACAGGACCACTTCATCAACCACGTACAACCCGTAACATCACAAGGAGTTTGGGAGATAGAAAAATAGAGATCTGTCTCAATGCATGCGTCCATCTGCCCCAAGGTTTCTCCCACGCTCTCTACAGAGAAGCAGCGGTGCACACTTGTGAAATCACTAACAAAAACTTAGACTGTCGTAAAGAAACAACACACAATTACAACTGTGAAGACACTAGCTAAAAGCAGAAGCGCATCTTAGTGAATAAGTAACTACTTCACAAAAATAATTTTCTTTTTTTTCTGTTCACATAGGAAAACTGTATGAAGACGACACACGAAGAACCAGGTTTGACAGACAGACCGGGAGCTTAACAAAGACAGAGAAACAGCTCAGCGGAACAACAAACACAAACATGTTCAGCAGAGTGTGGTACCCATAAGGCCTTGTGGAGGCCCAGTGGGTGGAGTTACAAGGAGGCAGAGATGAATTTGACCAACCACAGGCCGTCACCCGGGGATATAAGCTCCACCGACCACTAATATCCAGGGTGACTGATAGACAGACCAACACCTCTTACGGCATCTGAATCATCATTGGCCCACAGTAAAGGTAAGAACTGTGTTTGCCAGTGTCCGCAACATTCCATGTATCTCCTTGACTGGGGTCAAAGGAGTAGCTGGGGGAAGAGGAATGGAGACAGAAAGGAGGGCTGTGTGCAGTTGTAAATGAAGCTTACAGAGGTTAAGGTTTGCTTGTTAAATATCACTTGAAATGATTAATTATTAAGGTCCCAGCGCACCTAAACTTATTGTGAGGGTGCACCTGGAATGCCTGGCAGAGGCCCAAGTCTGCGAGATCTTCAACTCCCACCTCTGACAGAACTTCAACAGCATTCCGAGGGAGGCTGAGGAAACTGAGTCTGAATGAACCATGTTCCGCACCTCCATTGTTGAGGCTGCTGCTCAGAACTGTGGCTGCAAGGTGGTTGATGCATGTCATAGTGTTAATCCCCGAACCAGATGGTGGTGAAGGGAGCCATCAAGCTGAAGGAGTCCTATTGGGCTTGGTTAGCTTGGGTGTGGGAGGAGTTCGGTGAGGCCATGGAAAAAGACTTTTGGATGGCCTCAAAGCAATTCTGGCAAACTGTCAAGAAGGGACTCAGGAGGGGAAGTGGTGCTCTACTCACACGGTCTGTAGTGCAGGTGGGGCACTGCTGACTTTGACTGAGGCTATAGTTAGGCGGTGGAAGGAATATTTCAAGGACCTCCTTAATCTCACTGACACACCTTCTGTAGTTGAAGCAGAGTCTGGGAATGAGGGGGATGACCTGCCCATGGTAGGGCTTCTGGGGTGCATGTGATTTACCCTGAGTTCCTGAAGGCTTTGAATGTTGTAGGGCTGTCTTGTTCTTTTAAAATGGAGACCAGAGGGTGTGCTTGAACTATTTTGTGATCACACTTCTCAGCCTCCCCAGCAAGGACTATGCCAGGGTGCTGGAAACAAGGGTCCGTCTATTAGTCAAACCTAGGATACGAGAAGAACAATGTGGTTTTCGTCTTGGTCGTGGAACGCTAGAGCAGCTCTTCATCCTCTTGAGGATATTCAAGTGTGCATGGAGTTTGCCCATTGAGTCTAGATGTGTTTTGTGGACTTGGAGAAGGCATTCGACTGCATCCCTCGGGGTATCTTGTGAGAGGTGCTGCAGTGTCAGGCGCTGCAGGCCATTCAGTCCCTGTAAAACCGCAGTTTAGTCCATATTGCCGGCAATAAGTCGGACTCATTTCCTGTGGGTGTCTGAGGCCATGGTCCCCAGCCTGAAAAGGGTGGAGTGCCTTCTCCGGCTCAGGGACAGGTTGCTGCCCCAGGTGGGGGAGTTTAAGTATTTCGGGGTCTTGAGCAAGACACATGTGGCTGCGTCTGCAGTGATGGGACACTGCACATGTCTTTCATGGTAAAGAGGGAGCTGAGTGTGAAAGCAAAGCTATTGATTTTCTGGTCAATTTACATCCCTACCCTCAGCTATGGTCATGAGCTTTGGGTAATGACCGAAAGAATGAGATCGAGAATACGAGCAGCAAAAATTAGCTTCCTCCAAAGAGTGGCTGGCCTCTCCTTTAGAGATAGGGTGAGGAGTGCAGCCATTCGGGAGGGGCTCAAAGTAGAGCCGCTGCTCCTCCACATCAAAAGAAGCCAGTTGAGGTGGTTCAGGCATCTGACTAGGATGCCTCCTGGGCACCTCGGGTGAGGTGATCCCAGGGCAGACCCAGGACATGCAGGAGAGATTTTATCTCTCGGCTGATCTGGGAATGCCTTGGGGTCCCCCAGGATGAGCTGGAGGAGGTGGCTGGGGAGAGGAATGTCTGGGCTGATGCCCCCATGACCTGGCCCCAGATAAATGGATGAAAATTGACGGATCTTCCTCAAGATTCTTCCCATTTTTCAGTTGTTTGCATTCAAAGTTCAGGAAAGCTTAATTTTTGTCCAGTGCTGCTAACAGAAGTAGCAGGATGAATTGTGAACTGTACAGGACTATACTCTATGCTTAGATTCAGCCAAAGTGCAACCCAAGTTTCTCTGGCCAAAGAAGTGGGGTAAAATGCTTTTAATTTACTGAAGACAAAACTGAAGGCAGAGAGACCCACAAACTAGCAACTAGCAAGCTGCAGTAAAGGCCTGGTGGAGCATCTCCAGGCAGAAAACCCAGCATTTGGTGATATTCATGGGTTTAAAACTTCAGGCAGCCATTGACTCTAAAGGATTTTAATCCAGGTATTAAAAACAGTTGCTATAGTCAAAACATTGAAAATGCTGTAAACCAGTCATTCTTAATTTGTTGCTGCTGTTGCCACTGGAGCACAATACACAACACAATAGATAACAAATATTTGCGGCAAGTAAGCCTTAGTGGGTTTATACTAAAGAGTTTATATTTATCCACATTTGACACGGCAGCTGCCATTTCAGTGATGATGAGCAAAATGTCTTATACTGTACATATTTAGATTATAAATTCTGGCAAACCTACCTGTCAACAGTCAGATCTCTAACTAATGAGTAATTAATTCACATTTCCTCTCTTCCACATCCTTTGGATCGCAGCAAATTGCTTAGATAGCTTAACAAGCCCCAGGTAAACGATCGAGTGCACCTTAATGGATTCCTGACTCCTAACAAGATATTAAAAACAAAATAAACCATTACAGTGTGACATTTCTATCATCATAGCACCCTTTGTTCTGTGCATGTTTGTGTATTTTTAAGTGGGTGTTTGGGTGGGTGTACCACGACCAACCTAAAGTCAAAGTCTCATTGTGGGTTTTTTTTCTCTCTCTGACTTTCCTTTCTCTTCTTCTTCTTCTTCTTCTTCTTCTTCTTCTTCTTCTTCTTCTTCTTGTCTCTGTCACTCTCTCTCTCTCGCGCTCTCTGTTTTCTCGCTGTCTGCTGTTGCCATGGGAAACCTGCCCACTAATCCCTGTTCACTGAATCAAGAAATGGCGGGTGTAGTTTGACTGGGGTGGTCCTATCAGAATCACTAGATGGCATCTCAGACCCATCTATCAAACCTGGTCTGGCTGCTCGTGGCAATTTTGGAGAAATCAGCCACATGTTTAATCTATACACAAAGGGAAATGTACAAAGGTCAGTTTGGAGTTTTTGGCATTTTGACAATTTCCTGATGGACAAAAGCCAAATACAATGATGTATGCTCAGTCAGGCTGCCAGGTAGGGTGTCATGTTGTGTTTGCTAAATTTGTTGTGTGTGACTTGGGTTAACCATCAGGAGCAATGGGGGATACCCAGTGGACAGAGCAGCGGGTGTCAGGCAAGTGTTAAAAATGGTAAATGAAATTGAAAAATGAAAGCAAAACCAGTGCAGCGTCTGAAAAGCTGTGGAGCGTGGGGTCTTTTGCTTGCTTTTAACCTATGATCCCGTGCTGCCACCATATATTAAGGTTTACGCAAGCAAACAGTGTGACGAGAGGAAAAAATGTACCACACAGGTAACAGAGAGTTTAGAGGAGAAATAAAACCCAGAAAGTGGCACTACATATTATACTGTCTATTCTAAAGCCATGAATGTGAAATCAAACCCGGGTTATGCTGTCAGCACACTATAACTACCCAAACTGATTCTGTGTTTCAGAAATTTAATAAAAAGTACACCCTCTGTCACTACTAAGGTTTTTCAATATTGGGACATAATTAAAAAAATGTATCTGGTCCTTAACGGGTATTAAAATTAGGTAAGTACAACCTAAGATGAGCATCAACACATGAAATATTACACTTTGTCAGCAATATTTAAAAACTAAGTACGCATTCAAAAGTTGGTACCACCACCTTTCGCAAGAAGAACTCGATGTAAGTGTTTTTGTATGACTTAATCAGTTTCTCACATCATTGTGAAGGAATTATGGCCCATGCTTCTCCACAAGGTTGCTTCAGTTCATTGAGGTTTGCAGGCATTCTTTTATGCACACCTCTCTGAAGGTCCCGCCCAGCATTTCAAGCAGGTTGAGATCTGGACTTTGATTGGACCATTAACAGCTTAATTATTTTCTTTTTCAGCCATTCTGTAGTAGATTTGCTGCTGTACTTGGGATCATTGTCCTGTTTCATGACCCAGTTTGGGCCAAGATTTAGCTGTAAGACAGATGCCCTCTAGTATACTTTGGTATACAGAGGAGTTCATGGTCTACACAATGACTGCAAGGTGGCTGGGTTCTGTGGCTGCAATACAAGCCCCAATCGCTCTACCACCGTGCTTGACATTTGTGTGAGGTGTTTGTTCTGATATAATGTATTTGCTTTTCGCTGTGGTCTATGACCAAACATCTGCACTTTGGTCTTGTGGTTTATTCCTTAGCCATGCTCCCATGTTCTTTGAGAGATATGATTTTCTAATTGTACTGTTATGAACATTAATATTTAACATGCTGTCTGAAGCCTGTAGGCTGTCTGACTTGTAGCTTTTGGGGTTTTTTTTCAGGTTCTCTGAGCATTGCACGGTCAGAGGGGAATTTTCGGGTACGTCCACTTCTGGGAAGATCAGCAGCTGTCTTCAGTGTTTTACACTTGTGAATAATCTTTCTCACTGTAGAATGATGAACTCAGATTTGTTTGGAAATGACCCCTAACCCTTCCCAGATTGATGGACAGCAACAACCACTCCTTTAAGATCACTGTTGATAGTACTTAGAGCTTCACGATATTCATCACAAATGCAGTCTGAGCTTTGAGGAAAATCTTTATTTATACATAAAACATCTAAAGATACATTATGCATACATTTTGAGACATGGACATGGCATACATGGACAACTGACTCAATAGCAGTGGCACTAAAGGTAGTCTCTGAAGCAATTTTATTCATGGAAAACTCATATATTTTCTTGTCTGAACTTCATCTGTTATTATCTGCTACCTTGATTGTCTTGGGAGATCTTTGGATTCGCTGAGACAATCACAACGTGTAGTAACCACCTCAAAAAGGCTAATTTACAGAAATAACTCCTTAAGAAAATCTCTTTCTCTTTAAAGTTGATTTCAGTTTTTGGTCATTTTGAGGACAGGTTTGAGCAATCACTCAAATCATATCCAAAGGACATATGTGCCAAATTTAGGAAGTCTCTCCTGCAGAGATCAGTATGATTAAAGGTGTGTAGATAATCTTTATATCAGCTGTGCTTTAACCAGCCAGTTATATCTGCAGGCTATGGTATAATTAACTGCAGCAGTGGGTTTTTTTGTTTGCTTTTTTTTTCATTTTTCAATAATATACACAAACACGCAACTGTGTTATCCCTTGAGAACTATGTTTTTTCTCACTGAGTCCCCAACAGACTCAGCGGGAGACTTACTGACATGACTGAGCTGTAATTAATACTTGAAGGGTGTACTTTGGGTACCACGATTCACATGCACACATTTTTAATAATTTAGGCAAGACTATTTCTAGGCTTGATATGCAGGTGTGTGCGTGCAAATTTTTTTTTTGTCTGGAATTTGAAATTACTCCCTTTGTGTGCGGCATGTGCCATAATTTGTTTTTTAGTGGATGCATTTCCTCCTGCACATATGAGGATGGCAGAGCAACAAAGAACAGTTGGGCGAGTCCGCAGTTATTGAAGCAGTCACAAATGAATCCCGTGGGACTGAATCTTCAGGCTGAGCTGAACCGAACAGAGTTAATGGCTTTTGTGAACAACTCCTGCGTGACTCACTCCTGGGGCCACATTACAGGAATATCCGAATGAGAAAATCCTTCCTTGATCCCACTTAAGAAAGCAATTTAGAGTTCCTCCAAGACAGAAGGCGTATTGCTGAATGCAATGTCAATCAAGCTGTAATGTAACAATCGGCAAATCGCCCTCAATCTGCTGCAGAGGCACAAAATAATTTGATGTGATAGAGTGATTCATGAATGACTGCTTCGAACACAGCCAATGAAGTGCTGTGCGTGTGCTTGTATGTATCGACAGAGGAGCTATTTTGAAAAGAAGTCATGACTTGCTTCATAATTGCGAATCTCTTAAAGATGCGCCGTGGCCCCACCTCACTCGCAATATATGAGAGATTACTCATCTTTTTGATAGCTATCCTAAGTATTTTTCTTTGTAATGTGTGAAGCCAGAAGGCTGTTTCATTTAGTGTAAATTCACTTAAACTGGCACCTCACATTTAAAATGATTGATTTATCACAGCAGCAGAATCCAGTTAGAGTTTAGTGTCAAGGCTCCACATATATCATACACAATACAGTAAACAACGCTGAGTAATGAGTAAACACACCACGGAGCCTATAGGTGGATACAGGCAGTGATGAAGAGTGATGAAAACCAGAAGGCAGTGATTATAGACTACACTGTATATAAAAGATGTGCATCTCCACCATGACATCACCCATTGGATTTGGACACTGTGCCATTTTAAGGGCCATAATGGCTCTTAAAACGGCTTGACTTAACTGAGGCTACCTAGTCAAATGCTCCAAAATGCCCCGGCACCTTGGAGATGTCCCGTTTCAGTGACTCAAATTCATGAATGTGAGGTCTAGCAGTGATCAGCTACAGCTGCCTGTGTTGGCGCAGCTCTCTAACTTAAAGCCTTAACAGTATCCACATGGATGAGTTGTGAAAAAATAAATATCACTTCCATATGCAACTTTTATGAAGAGGGGAATTGCCTAAAGAGACAAAAACTGTTTTCCGTACCAGGTTTTGTTGTTTAGTTGGACATTTTAACGGGAGATTCTGTGGGGACTGACTCTTTTTTTCCCTAAGCGGCTATTATATGAACTGCAATTTTTGGCACCTGGCACTTGAGGTTGCCACCTTGCAGCGATGTAGGGCCGCAGCAGCAGCAGCAGCACTGACACATCAGAGGGGAGGCCGGGGTAACTGCAGCTTAAATAGACTGCCAAATTGGCAGGATGTGTTTGGTGTATCACAGAGAATGAGGCATGTTAGTGTGTGTGTGTGACACAGTGCAACTGAAGTGGCCTGTTTGAACTAGCTTGCAAGTAATATCAGCTCACTCCAAGTAATATCAGCATAGATATATCACTCTTTCCTTACAGCAACACGGGTTCATTGCACAATGCAGTGACATGAAGCACTGCAGGTGTTCACGTGTGTCAAGTAGCAACACTTAGACCAGCATAATCATGTGATTGTGGTTCGACTGAGGCAAGAACATGCTTAAGGCATAGCAACTGTTATCACACTATGATTAAGATGATACGATCATGCACTTAGTCTGAGCGTTATCACATTAGCATCATGTTGTTGCTGAGTGACATGAGAAAACACTCGGGATGGGCCCAGACCGAGAGATCATGTAGGTGAATAGATAAACAGCTGGAGAGAAGTCCTGGAATATAAATGAGAGAGAGAGAGAGAGAGTGAAAAGGACATATGACTACCTCCTAAACTTGGATCATTTGTGGAATTCCCTCTTTGGCCACGTTATAGGCAGTTGGAGCCATTTGGAAAGCTCACTGCTGGAAGTTTTTTCTTTCTGGTCCACATATATTTGGGAGTTTGGCCAGATTCATTTTAGAGGGTTTTATGAGCACCAGTGCAAAAAAAAAAAAATATTGAGTCCTGCCAGTGATTTAAAATGTGGAGTATCATCCATGCTCACTTAGTTTGTTAACTTCATTTCATCATCAATTTACAAGAAAAAATACATTATTTTCACACATTTAATCATCTGTATGAACCGAACGTAGGTTTATAAACCTGTGATTTCATAACATTTTTCACTAATTTCTGATATTCTTTTAGAAGACCACTTGCACTCAAATTGGTTCCAGGAGAACTATAGCCAAGGGGTCTGCAAAATAACACAGTCTGCTATAAATTAGAAAAAGGATACGAATAAAAACAGTGCATCCAAGGTTTTTTATGGTTTATGGTTTATTGTGTCTGTTAAGCCGGTTGAACCTCTGATATGATTTTGGCACTTCACATTTTATGCATCTGACAAAGTTGATATAAATTCAAATAAAAGTCATTCTAAGGTGCTTCTAAAGCTCACTGGGTTGAGAATCTGAATCAGAGAATCAGAAAGTTTTTATTGCCATATGTATGAAGAGGCTCACAACATTAGGAAATTGCTGCGGTACTTGGTGCTTAACTATAAATACTATAACACAATATTACAAATACACAATACAGAGATAAGTTACGATAAGTTATAATCAATATGTACATAAACAGTGCAGTGATCAGTTCAACAGACATAAACATAGGGTCATCAGTGTTTGTGGAGGGTGGTGAAGTGATCGCAGTCTTAGGGTTACTGTTCATGAGGCCCCTGCAGCCAAATGCTGAAAGGTTGCAGAGTAGTTTGCAGAGTTTGGCAGACCTAACTCTTCTCCTATGATTAGGCCTAGCTTTGGTTGCTTGGTTATTTTCCAGTTTATTGTGGCAAAGCTGACATGCAGCCACTCTGTTTTATTTTAACATCAAAGTACTGCAGAGCAGAGATGGTTAGCATGGCTGACATCTGTTTACGTCCCCCTTGCCCGTTCGCCCCACTCTGTCTGGACTGTAGCCCTGGGTAGTTGCCAGTGGTATCATACCATCTTTGAACCGGTACCTGTTGTTGTGCATTAATAAAATAAGAATAATAACCCACTAGTATTTCTTGCACCAATGAGCAAGGACAGCAATGTTTCAACTTATGGTTACACACATTTAATCGCCACAGTTATGTGCATTTATTGGAAGTAAGTATACTTAATGCATGAGAATATGCAAGCAAAACGTGAGCATTACGTGGCCTCTATAGACGGCTGTATTGCTTTAAATATGAGCGCACTGTTTCTGTTAGACATGCGTGAGAACATCTAAAAACAAAGAGAGAGAGGCTGAAAGACCTCCTGTGTAGACACAGTGTAATCCTTACATTGCTCATTGCATGGTTGCATAAAAAGTGTGCGGGTAAGTGGGAGCTGTTAAATTATTTAGATTTATGGTTCAGTATATTCAAGCAGAGGCGTATTGTCATAAGATAAAAGCCTTGTCATCACCTGTGGCAAAGAAATTTGGCTCGCTACCTCATGAAATGATAACAGTTGACACTTCAGTGATGGACATGCAGTGTTTTAATAACTGAGCTTCAAAGCTGTTTCAACTTGTCTCAAAGTTTGACACTAAGTCAAGCTAGCTTCCTGCTGTCACATTTATTGGACTGATATGGAAACTATCATGTTATTTAACTCTTTCCTAAAATATCCAGCTGTCCTGTTAAGATCTGGTCAACATATTAGGCAACAGTTGCATTGCAGTGCACACTATCACAGTCCAGTCGAGAAATCAACGTATTCGTCCATCCATCTTCATCTGTTTGTTTGCTCCTCAGCCGTCTTTGCTTCCCATCCTCAGGTATCCTTTTCTTCCTCTGCAATGGCAGGAATGGTCGCCATAGAAACAGTGAGCCTATGGTGAAGTGAGAGAAAGAGAAAGACTGAGAAAGAAAAGAACTGATAGAGATACAAAAGGAGGGAGGGCGGGCAAACTTTAAGGTCTGCACTTCATCCATCTCTGCCTCGCAGCACTTCTCTGCTGTTTTTTCTTGGAGCTTCTCCTGAAGCTTTCATCTGTTACTTCTATCCATCCCTCCAGCTTTGTTTCTAATCCTTCATCTGTCCCTCTGAGTCGTGGAGTTAAGAGCCAGTTATACCTCTTGGGTCTGACAAACACAGTTTATGGTACACACATAGCTCCACTGTGTGCCTTCCATGCAGCAAGACCCCCACCTTTATTGCAAACAGATTCTTGCTTGAGGTAAAAAAGTGCTTGTTAGCTGCAACATTTACTTGGTGCTGTAGCTGTTCTGAGCTGATTTAAAGCGACGAATCAAAGTCCCACACTTGTGTCTGCTGAGTGGAAGGCTGCCTCATCATTAGATGGCTTTCGCTCGGCAAGTTTCTTAAAATAAACGCTGTCAATTTAAGGTCGTCGTAAACTAAAATAACTACAGTGGTGGAGGCTTTAAGAGGCTCACGCCAGCAAAAATCCAAATGGTAAAATGTTTATGCCCCTGTGTGGTGGAACCTATGTGTGCGAGGGAGAGAGTATGTGAGTGCATGTGTGCATGTGTGTGTGTGTGTGTGTGTGTGTCTCACTGTTTTAATCTCATTCATATATTCATCAGCAAGCAGAATGCTGACGCAAGTGAGAAGGAGAGGAGGCATGGAGAGAGTGAGAGGCAGAAAGTGTGAGATAAAGTGCGAGGAGGAGAAACAAATCCAGAAATTCATCCATCCATCTAACTATCCATCCAGCACTAATGTGATTTTTTTTATGCACACATTAAACATACAGAAGGCAGATGAATAAAAGCAGAGGAACCGACAGAATGACAAGACGCAGTGGAGGTGAAGTATCTCCACCTTACTCATGTTTTATACAGCAAACCGCTCTCAACCGAATCTGGCTTGTGCGAGAGATATCTTTGATAGAAGGGCAATTAAATCCTCAGATGCAGACCTAAATAACATTGTTAACGTACACAGACACGCTCACTTCGGGCTTGAAGGCTTACATCTGTGTGCCTTCTTCTCTCTGTTGTGACTATCTCTGTTTACTCTGGCGCTGACAATGTGAAAAAAACAAAACAAGGGAAAATGTGCAAAAATCATAAGAGGGATAATGAGCAAACAAGGCAAATAAATGGAGAAATGATGGCTCTGACATGAGAAACAGAAGCAGAATACAGAGTGATAGAAGAATGACAGGATGAGTGCCTGATCTTTGACTGTGACTGTGTCTGTCATTGCCCGTAATCCATCAGGACCCTGTCCATTCTGTGAACAGCTGGCTGAATCTGATAGCTAACCAGGTGTGACATGCATCTGTTTCTCAGAGCAACAAATGGCAATTACACTAGTAAATGATTACATGCTGGATTGTAGTAAACATGCCACAGAGAGGCAAAAGGGAAATCAGGAGTATCTGTCTATGTCAATATGGATATCGTATTTATGCACATATGCTCATAGTTGTTATCAAGCCACAGACATACACAAAAAGGTGACGCGGGTATAGAAATGGCACAAAACCTGCATTCTGCCTAGTTACTCACAGGTTACTACTACAACTCCCCAGGTTGGGAAAACGAGTAGGGTTAGAAAGAAACTTAATAAACACTTTTCTATTGAGTTTATGGGCAAAGTTGCTAGTTTCAAATGTCACTTAATAATGCATTTGTAAATATTACTCCACAATATAGATATTGTAAATTATGGTCTTTGTTAAGAGTCAGAAAGGAGTATAAATCAGGCTTGCTTATCATAAAACACCAACATGGCCATTAGTGTCAGATGTACTTTACCATGTGACAGAATAAGTGTGCAGCAATCTCCATCATTGATATACAGTCTTTTGGATTATTACTTTGTAATTCATGAGTTCAACATATTTGGACAA